>VBSM01003149.1:346647-358215 GCA_008086735.1 Cheirogaleus medius | reverse complement strand
GTCTCTTTGTGTTATATGTCCATCCCCCGTCCTGCAAAGGGGCCACGTCACATAGTAGTCCCTTTTTGACACCCAGGATTGGTTTCATGGAAGACAATTTTTCCACAGATCGGGAGTGGAGGGGATGGTTTTGGGATGATTCAAGTGAGTTACATTTATTGTGCACTTTATTTCTATTATGATTACATTATAATATATAATGAAATAATTACACAATTAATAATAATGCAGAATCTAACGCTGCTGCTGATCTGCCAGAAGGTGGAGTTCAGGCGGTGATGTGAGCAATGGGGAGGGACTGTAAATACAGATGAAGCTGCTCACCTACTGCTGTGCAGTCCAGTTCCTAACATGGACCAGTACTGGGCGTTGGGGACTGCAGCTTTAACACATTCAGCTCTCCTCAACAGCAGGACTTGTAGATACAAAACTCTTAAGGCAAGGGATTGTCTCAACTCTGTGCTGTCTCAAGGAACTAAAACACTACCTGGCACAGGTGCCTCATCAACCTTATAGATTAAGTGAACCTCTGCTGTTTTATTTTATTCACCTTTGCTTGTGGAAATAATATAATGAATGAGAAAGTATTTTGTCAATTGAACTAAAAGACCTTTGAAGTCTCTTCACAGGATCCTATCTGGTGGGCCCCCCAAATCTGCCAACACAAAGAAGGCATCTGTAAACATATGCAGGACAGAGGCCAAACAAAACTCGGTCTGTCTCAGCCTCAAAGTGGCCTGACAGTCACAGGAATGGCGATGGGGAGTCTGTCCCAAACAAGGAAGTCAAGCTTTCAGCTGGAGGCACCACACTGCACTATAAAACCAAGTCCTGCCTAATCAAGAAAAATCAACCAACCCAGTCTTCCTAATATCCCAGGTGGTAACCCAAGAGCAAGTATGATATTTGCCAGATATCTAGAGGGCTATCCCTGACACCCCTCCTCTCTGACCCTCCATATGCAAGCTATCACCTTACCTCCCAAATAGCTTTCAAATCATCAGTTCTCTCCCTTCACTGCTGCCATCCCCCGCCAGCATTGCTCCTGTATTTGAGCAGCAGCTTCTTCACAGATCTAAAAGTGCAAATCTAGTCACAGGCTCCCTTTCCTTAACCCTTCGAGGGGAACTCTGCTCTCAGGATAAAAAACAAAACCCCCAGCGTTGGCTATAAGGTCTTGAATGCTGTGGCCCTGGTGCCTCTACAGGCTCACCTGGAATAACTGTCCCTTTCATTACAGCCTCATGAGCCTTTCAGTTACAAAAGGCTTTTTGGCCAGAAAGCCCATGTGTAGTGACTGTGAAGTAAAATAAAGTCTTAAGCACCCCAGTTGACCCACTCTTGGCCAAGGGAACTCCCCCCACCCCCACCAACACACAAACCTTAAAGCTGAGTTGTCACACACACCTAGTTATGCCCTGTCCCTTTTGGAGTTATTCTTTGTAAAAATAAGATACAAAATCATTAACAGGCTTAAAGCCATGTAAGATAAAGGTTAAACTACACCTGCAGGCCACCAATTTACTTAACAGATCACTTGAATCTCTGTATTTGTCCAGTGGTTTGTCTATGATTAGCAGACTTCCTTAAAACATTCCAAGCCTTCATTTCTTTAACCAACTACAAATCAAGGAATCTTAAAGATTCTTTATAGGAGGGTTTAAAACCCTCCTATAACCTGTAATCCCCGCTTGGAGATGTCCTGCCCTTTTGGGCCAAACCAATGTATGCCTTCCATGTATTAATTTATGACTACGTGTAATTCCTGTCTCCCTGAGATGTATAAACCAAACTGTAATCCAACCATGGTGAGGCCACTTGTTCAAGGCTCTCCGGGCCATGATCGCTTGTATTCGGCTCAGAATAAACCTCTTTAAATTATTGTACAGAGTTTGGGTTCTTTTCTGTTGACAGGACTTTGCCCTGGTTTCGCCCAATTACCCACTGGAGCTCAGCTCCCTGCCCCTGTCAGCCTTCTCCTCTCTCCTTGGGCATTTTTCTGCAGAGGCTTCCTTTGCAATTTTACAGCCGTGTGGTTCGCATCTGTCTGTCCCACTCCAGGGAGGCAGGCGCCCTACGCAGCAGCGTCCCCAGCAGGCGCTCAACGGTGGGTCAGGGGAAGCACCACGAGCCGGGACAGCGGACGGGCTCCGCTCCCAACTCCTACTCAGTCACGCTGCCTCGGCTCTTGGGGAACAAACGTCGACAGGTCGAGACGTTTGCTCAAATTTGCCACACCCAAGAAGCACAAACTGGAGAAGGCTCCTGGTCGTTCGCCTCCCACCCCTGACGTGCCGCCCCTCCACTTCGTCCGGTTCAACGGCGACGCCCCGCCGACCGAAGCTTCAGCACCTGCAGCCCGGCCCCCGCCACTCCCCGAGGTCTGCGGCCGCGTGAACCCTGCTTCTGTCCTGGGGTCCAAGCCCGCTCCAAACCAGCCGGCCCCAAACCAGCCGGGGTCAAAGGTGCTCTCACTGGCCGCCTTCCGGCCAGGCACCGCGATAGGCAGCCTGCCAGCTGGGTCTTTCAGGCCTTGGTCCGGGCAGCCCTGCTGGGGTCCTTGCGCGGTTGCGTAGCAGCTGCAAGGTCGCTGGCCGAGCCGGAAGCGGAGTGCGGTGCCGCGTGAGCCTGTGCGGGCTGGCGTGGTCCAAGACGCGGCGAGGTTCGAGGTGGGCCGTGAGGCCCGAGGGGCCGCTGGCCGCGGGCGGGCTAACCCGGGGCGTCCCTGGTCTCTCCAGCCCTCGCCTGGGACCGCATGTGAGGACGAATCCGCTTGGGTAGCGAGCTCAGCGTGTAGGAACCGCCCCTCGCAAGCGGTGCCTGGGGCCTGTGCGGAAGGGAGGGCCCGGTCGGGGGAAGGACGGGACGGTGGGTTCATGCGGCGGTGGTTGGTGCCCCAAAATATTTGTCTAGTGAAATAGCTTGCCCACTGGATCTCAGGGACGACGACAGTTATCGAAATTCTTCGCGCATGGAGCGATACGGTGTTTGCCTTCTAACACCTCGCTCTGTCTACAGGGTGGAGGTGGAAGGTGCAGACCCCTCACCCTGCTTACCAAGCACCTCCCACTTCCGGGAAATTGCGCTAGAGGCTGAGTGTACCTCGGTAAACAACGCTCAGTCCCTGTCCATGCAGAGGCAATAGCTGTGCGATGACCCAGTCAAGGAAACTCAGGCGCTTTGTTGATATTTCCACCCCGTGTGCGCACTTCTGTCATAGCTTTTACCACGGTAGACTCTGGCATCATTGTGTCTCATATCCTCTGGTCTCGATGCACTGTCTGCTCATGGTGAATGCTCAGTAAGGTCCAGTCATTGCTGCTATGTTGTCATCATCGTATCATTTCTATGTGGCCAGCTAACTCAGAGTCTGGACTATGGTACATTCTTAGGAATGTTGGCAAAGTAGTATTTGGGTGTGAGGGGAATAGAACAAAGCTAGAGATGATGTTACACTTAGATGTTGGCACTAGGTGGCTGGTGATGTATAGATGGTGACTGTGAGGAGCAGCATTTGGGGTGGGCTAGACTGGCATGGAGGGAAGCAGTCTGGGTGCAGGTTCATTTTGGCATTATCAGCATTTAGGAAGTATTGGAAACTAGTAGAGGTTGAAATACCCCTGGAGAAGAGGGTTCAGGGAATACTCGTGTTGAGGGAGGGAGAGGCATGTGCCAGTTGCGTAGGGTGGAAAATGAAGGGGAGGTGAGAGGCATGAGGGCAGAGGATCAGGAACATATGGGTTAGGCATCTTTGGCTGTGTAGTCTGTGTCATTCAGTGATGAGAGCTCAGGCTTTTTGGCAGACGGTGTCTCACATCAACCAAGTGACATGGGTACTGATTTTTGTCCCTGTTTCACAAGTGAGAACACTTTTATATGTTGAACTTGTAAAGTTTCAGCATGGCTTTAGAATACCATCTCTCTAGGTGGAAGTAGGAGGTGTGGCCTTGAGCATACCCACAGTGGGAAGATTATGTAGGGGAAACCACCCTAAGAGGATCTCATGGGGACAAGGTTACAACCCCAAGGCTCAGCACGTAGCAGCCAAGTTGGTGGTGAATGAAGAAGGGGTGTGTTCTGGGTCCTCCCTCTCATTGGCTCATTGGCTCTCTTGTGCAGGAAAAGGAAGAAATAGATTTGTTTGAGGGAACCTCCCATCTCTCTAACAGCAGCCTCTTGTTGCTCTTCCCAAACAGTGACAAGACCCCCTTCCTCTGGGCTGGGCCCCTCTCTACAGCTAGGAGTCAATGGCAGAAGACAGAACCAAACTCTATGAGCTGGACCAAGAGAAATATGATGCTGATGACAACGTGAAGATCATCTGCCTGGGAGACAGTGCAGTGGGCAAGTCCAAGTATGTTGGGAGATTAGGGAAGAAAGGCCAGGCCCAGAGTGGGTCTGGGTCATTAGAAAAGTCCTCCAGAGGCACAGAGGAGCATAGCTTCCATGGGATGGTAAGGGGGAGTAGTCTTGGCTGGAGCCCATGCATGCATGAGGGGAATCACATCAGCAGTTGTGTGTGTTCTTGGGGAGGGGACAAGTCATAGGAGTGAGGAATTGGAGCATTTCCATAAGTCCTGACAGCTGTGGAGCAGGTGAGGATACTGTATGTGGTCTGTGGGCTGAGGGGTTGCAAGGGCAGGGGAGTGGGAATGGAGAGGAAAGTGACCACACAACTGGTTGACATACTGAATAAAAGTGATAAAGATGCTTTCTGGAGGGATTCACTGAGCTTGCGAAGAGTGGATAGAAATGATGATTGACTATAATCATTGTGAAGACTGGCTTATCCAGTGTCTAGAAGCACAGGTGTGGAACTATCCACCTAGAGAGTTGAAGGGAGGCTCTGCAGTGCTTATCTCCATTTCTCACCTCTCTAGGTCTGCTGAAGGCACATTGTCCATTTCTGCCTTCACAGGATGAGTGTAGACTTGCCCCCACCTAGAGATCTGGTTTAGTCTTATCTCCCAAGTGCTCCAGCCCCACCCTGTTTTCTACTTTCATTTTTATTAACATATCTTTGGACTTGGATAGCTATGAATAATTCTCTAGGTGCTTTGCTGCTTTTGAGGCTATCTACATGAGTTCATATTCTCTCTCTCTTACTCTCTTCCCCACCCCACACTCACACACTGCAGCTCTAGTTTAGTGTTTTACAGTTGCTTTGACCATCCTCAACAACATGCATACGCAATAAAAATGAGGGTAGCTGTTGTAGTCTGAGGAGTCTGCCCAATAAATAACACGGCCTCTATCCCCACCTCAATTTCAAACCAACGAAGAGAAAATAGGAAATGCAGGCAGGTGGAGAACAGATTGTCACCTACATAACTGATGAAGCTTTTGGAGGATATAGCCGGGTGTGATATACCAGGTGGCCTGCCAACTCCGTGCTGCCCAACCCCCGAGTTTAATGCTCATCTCTTATAAGCCTCTTGTAAAACAATACCAAAAAAGAGTAAGTAGTTGACAGGATATTAAAGATTACCATAACATTGGCCTCCACAGCCACAATATTTAGGGGCTGGCCAGTCCCCAGTCCCTAGCAGCATCTCAGGCAAAACATCCCAGATATAAACACCGTGATGGGAACAGTGTATCTGAGGGAAAGTGAGTGGGTGAGAAAACCTTGGTTCAAGGTTTCATGATCTTTCCATTTATTTCTCTAATTTCTTTGGACTCAATTTTATGCCACTTTTCATCTAACCTGTGAATCTAACTCACTTGGGAGTTTTTCTCCCCTCTTGTGGGTTGGCTTTGTCACTTTCTTGATAGTGTCCTTTGATGTACACAAGTTTGAAATTTCGAGGAAGTCCAACTTACCTCTTTTTCTCTTATTTCCTGTGCTTTGGGTATCATATTTAAGGAATTATTCTAAATTCAAAGTCATGAAGATTTTCTCATATATTTTCTTCTAAGAGTTTTACAGTTTTAGTTAAGTTTAGTTCTTTGATCTTGTGTTTTTTTTTTTGTTTTTTTTTTTTGAGACATAGTCTTACTCTGTTGCCCTGGGTAGAGTGCATTGGCATCATCATAGCTCATTACAATCGCAAATTCTTGGGCTCAAGCAATCTTCTTGCCTCAGCCTCCTGAGTAGCTGGGACTACAGGTGCTTTGAACTGCACCCAGCTAATTTTTCTATTTTTGGTAGAGACAAGGTCTCATTCTTGCTCAGGCTAGTCTTGAACTCCTGACCTCAAGTGATCCTCCCACCTTGGCCTCCCAGAGTGCTAGGATTACAGGTGTGAACCTCCGCACTTGGCCCTTCAATCTATGTCGAGTTAACATTTTTATATGGTGTGAGGTAAGGATCCCTCTTCATTCTTGTATATGTGGATATCCAGTTTTCTGAGCGCCATTTGTTGAAGAAACACTCCTTTCCCTCATTGAATGATCTTGGCACCCTTGTCAAAAATCAGTTTACCCTACATGGGAGTATTCATTTCTGAGCTCTGTATTCCATTGGTCTTTATGTCTTTCCTTAGGCCAGGACCACATTGTTTCAATTCCTGTAGCTTTGTAGAACGTTTTGAAATCAGGAAGCATGAGTCTTCTAACTTTGTTCTTTTCCAAATATTTTTTGGGCTGCTTGGGGTCCCTTGACATTCCATATGAATTTTTATAATATGTTTTTCTATTTCAACCCAAAAAAGCCATTGGGATTTTGATAGGAATTGCATTGATTCTCTAGATTGCTTTGGGTAGTGTTATCTATCTAACAATATTAAGTCTTCAAATTCATTGATACAGATATCTTTCCATCTATTTGTCTTTTTTTGTTTTTTGAGAAAGAGTCTCACTCTGTTGCCCAGGCTAGAGTGCCGTGGAGTCAACTTAGCTCACAGCAACCTCAAACTCCTGGGCTCAAGCGATCCTCCTGCCTCAGCCTCCCAAGTAGCTGGGACTACAGGCATGTGCTGCCATGCCCGGCTAATTTTTATATATATATATATTTTTTTTTTCTTTTTATAGTTGTCCAACTAATTTATTTCTTTTTTTTTTTTTTTTTTTTTTTAGGAAAAAAGGGGTCTCACTCTTGCTTAGGCTGTTCTCAAACTCCTGAGCTCACACGATCCACCTGCCTCAGCCTCCCAAGGTGCTAAGATTACAGGCGTGAGCCACTGCGCCTGGCCTGTCTTTGGTTTTAATATCAGGGTTAATTGGCTTCATAAAATGAATTGGGAAGCATTTCTTCCTCTTCTATTTTTCTGGAAGAGATTGTGTAAAATTGATATTAATTGTTCTATAAATGTTTGGTAAAATTCTTCCTTGAAAACATGTGGGCCTGAAGAGTTTGTGGGGGGGATTCTTTAATTATGTTATGAATCTCATTAGGTCTTTTTCATACTGGGTGAGTTTTGGTAGTTTGCCTTTTTTAGGAATTGGCCCATTTTTTCTAAGTTGCCAGTAGGGTTGTGTGTAGAGTTGTTTGTAGAAGGCTGTGTGAACTATGTGTATTAGATAAGCTGTATTCAGGTATGAGTTACAGTGTGTTGGCCATGAGGTCAATGACAATGAGTCCACAATATGAGGGGTCTTCAAAAAGTTCATGGAAAATGCATATTATGAAAAAGTTATATGTGGATCTGAAAAATTTGTTGCACCAAAATAAATTTATACTAACTTGTTATAACATGTCTGAACAGGATCTAATTTGAAGCACTAAGAAGGATAAGACATCAGTTTGAAAAGAGATCCTATCAAAGAAATATGAATTCTGCTAAAATTGAAACAATAAAAATCATATTTAGGGTGAAACTTGGGTGGAAGAAGGATGAAATCACTGATGCTTTATGAAAAGTTTGTGGGGACAGTGCCCCAAAGAAATTAATAGTTTACAAATGGGTAAGGGACAAGATGATGTTGAAGATGAAGCCGACAACGGCAGACCTTCCACATCTATTTGCAAGGAAAAAATTAATCTTGTTTGTGTCCTAACTGAAGAGGACCAACAATTAACAGCAGAAACAATAGCTAATACCGTAAACATCTCAATTGGTTCAGTTTACACAATTCTGACTGAAAATTTAAAGTTGAGCAAACTTTCTACTTGGGTGCCAAAAGTGTTGCACCCAGGTCAGCTGCAGACAACAGCAGAGCTTTCAGTGGAAATCTTAAACAAGTGGGATCAAGATCTTGAAGCTTTTCTCAAAGAATTGTAACAAGAGATGGAACATGGCTTTATGAGAGTGTTTTGAAAAAGTTAGCCAGAGCTTTGGCAGGAAAACACACAAGAACGCTTCACCAGGGAGGTCTTCTACACCACAATTCTGCTGCTCATTGCTCTCATCAAACAGGGCAATTTTGCAAGAGTTTCAATGGGAAATCATTAAGCATCCACCTTATAGTCTTTCTGAATTCTTTTTGTTTCCTAATCCTAATCCTAAGAAATCTTTGAAGGACACCCATTTTTCTTCAGTTAATAATGTATAAAAGTCTACATTGACGTTGTTGAATTCCAGGGACCCTCAGTTCTTTAGGGATGAACTAAATGTATCATTGCTTACAAACGTGTCTTGACCTTGATGGAGACAATGTTGAGAAATAAAGTGGGTTTTTTTCTTTAAATTCAATTTTTTCATGAATTTTTAAAACCCCTTGTATATATTAAATAAGGTGTATTTAAACAGAAACATATATAAAACAAGGTTATATATTGATTGATTAATGAAAAAGTTGAAACCAGAGGCTCACAGGAACCTAACCCTATATTTCCCATAGGAGCAACAGTTCAATATTCACTAATTCTGTGTTTGTAGAGGCGTTATAGAACATAACTGTCGAAAATGAGAATCAACTGTAATTATTGATTTGTTAGAGTTTAAGTCTGCCCTTTTAGTTTTTGTTTTCGGTTTTCCATTTTGAGGGTTCTTTTTCTGCCTTCCTATGGGTGAAACACTTTTTAAAATTCTATTTTGATTTATCTGTGGTACTATTGAGTGTATCTCTTTGTATAGCTCTTATGGTGGGTTTTCTAGGTATTAAGTTATATACAGATAACCTCTCCGTCTAGTGGTGCTGACACTGGTTAAAGTGTAGACACCTTATCTCCTTTACCTTCCTGTTGCATTGTCTTAAATATTTCTTCTACGTATGTTGAGAACTCTATCAGACAGTGTTATAATTTTTGCTTTAACCATGAAAAATAATTTTAAAATCTTAAAGAGGAAGAGACATTCTACTGCGTTTACCAATATTTTTCCTTACCATGCTCTTCCTTCCTTCCTGATATTCCAAGGTTTCTTGTTTTATTGTTTCCTTTCTGTCTCAAGAACTTCATTTAGCCAATCTTTTAGGGTAGGTCTGCTAGAAACAGATTCTCTTCATTTTCTTTCATATGAGAAAGTCTCAATTTCCCCTTCAGTCTCAAGAGATATTTTCACTGGATGTAGAGTTCTGGGTTGGCAGTTGTTTTTTTTTTTTCAGTACTTGAAAATATATGTCACTTCCTATGGCCTCCATGGTTTCTGAGGAGAAATCCTGTCGTTCAGATGATTTTTACCCTGTAGGTGATGTTGCTTCTCTCCCAGTGCTTTCTTTGCCTTTAGATTTCAGGGGTTTGACTATGCTATACTATGTCTTGGTGTGGATTTCCTTGGATTTATTGTGTTTGACTTTTTTTTCCCCTTTGTTTGTTTTTGCATTTTGTTTTTGATGCAGGGTCTCACTCTGTTGCTCATGCAATGTGATCATAGCTCACTGCAACCTCAGACTTCTGGGCTCAAGCAATCCTCCTGCCTCAGCCTTCTGAGTACTTAGAACTACAGGCATGCAGCACCATGCCTGGCTAATTTGGTTTTGTTTTTTTGTTTTTGGGGGTTTTTTTAGTTTTTATACGACAGGGTCTCATTATGTTGCCCAGGCTGGTCTTGAACTCTTGGTCTCAAGCAATCCTCCCATCTAGACCTCCCAAGTTGCTAGGATTATAAACATGAGCCACCACACCTGGCCTTCTTGTTTGACTTTTGCTCAGCTTCTTGACTGTATAGGTTTGTCTTTTGCCAAATTAAAGAAGTTTTTAGGCATTATTTTTTCTATTACTTTTTCAGCCTGGTCCTCTTATTCTTCTCCTCCTGGGATTCCAGTGAGACAGATGTCATCTCATAGACCCACAGGTCTCCAAGGCTCTGTTTATTTTTTGCCAGTTTCTTTTCTTACTCTTGTTCATAGCAGGTAATTTCTTTTGTTCTGTTCTAAAGTTCAGTGATTCTTTACTCTGTCCTCTCATCCTACCATGAGCCCATCCAGTAAATTTTTCATTTTCGTTATCGTATTTCCAGATGTTTTTAAAATTCCATTGGGTTCTTCTTTATATCTTCTATTTCTTAGCTGAAAAATAGTCTCTTTGCTGAAACTCTGTATTTCTTTGCTGAGACTGTCTATATTTTTATTTGTTTCAAGCACATCTGTAATTTCCCAGTGCAGCGTTTTTATGACAGCTGCTCTAAGAGCTTTGTCAGATAATTATAAAATCTGTGTCATCTCTAGAAGTCTGTTGATTTGCTTTTTTCACTCAGCTTGAGATCTTCCTGGCTCTTGGTATGACGAATGATTGTCTATTGAAACTTGGGCATTTTGAATATCATATTATGAGCCTCTGACTCTTACTCAAACCTTCTGTTTAGCTGGCTTTTTTTTTTTTTTTTTTTTTTTTGTAGAGTTGGGGTCTTGTTCAGCCTGGTCTCAAACTCCTGGCCTCAGGCGATTCTCCGGCCTCAGCCTCCTAAGATGCTAGGATTACAGGTGTGAGCTACCGCGCCTGGCCATGTTTAGCTGACTTCTTGTGGCACCACTTCAGCAGGGGCGACACCCACCCATACCCACCATCATTAGGGGATGTAGTCCAGGCTCTTTTGACACTGGGTGGGGGCCTCGTTACTGTCTGATAGAGATGAAAGTTTTGGCTCTGGTCAGTTTTCTGTGACACCAACCCTCTGGGGAGTGTTGTTGGGGTGCCTTGTTATAGCCTCGGCCTTTATAGGTGGGGCTACAATTTTTCCATGATGTTTGGATGGTGGTTGTAGTCTAAATGTTTTCTGTCTCAAAGCACTCACCCTTGACTGTTCCTTTGGTTGGAGAAAGCAGTCTGTTGGTGTTTTGGTGGGTTCTTTTGTGTATGCCCATTGGTGTATCTGCTTCTTCAGCCCCAGATCTGGGATGTATGAGGCACAAAGAAAACCCAGGGAACTTAACACTATGTCGTTCCTTGGTGCCTTGATCCCTAGCCCATCTGCCTTCTGTTTTCCAGATTCTTATATTTGATTTCCATATTGTGTAGAGGTTTTAATTGTCCTGAGGGGAGTAGGAAAAGTACATTACAACATTTTCCCATAAGCAGAAATTATTACTATATGGAACTTTTATATTTTTCAATCTTGAATATTTCTTAAATATCCTTTATGGTTTCTTTTCTAACCTATAAGATATTTATAAGTGGTTTTATATGTTTGGTTATCTCTTAATTTTATAATATAGGGTTGCTGAAATTTAATTTGGATTTTCTATTTATAATTTAATTGGGTTATGGCGAGAGGACATAATCTGACATTTTTTTTTTTTTTTTTTTTT
>VBSM01003149.1:314676-337780 GCA_008086735.1 Cheirogaleus medius | reverse complement strand
AAAAAAAAAAAAAAAAAAGAAGAGCTTCCTTTAAAACCCCTATATCAGCATAAGAGGCTGTCTGTCCTTTCATTGTCTCACTGGCTAGGTGGACATCGTGCCCCTGTGGGAGCCCAAGGACTGTAGGAGAGCTGTCCACCACCTTCCACTCCTCTCCAGTACTTGTGGTTGGCTCATATGTTTTTATGATCATTTTGTGCATCTTTTGCATTGTTTTCATTATTTTGTTTTTATTGTTTCCTTTTTTACAGTAAAGGTTCACTTATACAAACATTGAGTATATGTGTGTGCTTTGTAGGTCTGAAATGTACTAAGCAAAAAGACACAAAAGAATGTGCAGATCACCCACCACATTAATGAGGGAGACTGCCTTGATCTGTCACAGGGTAGCTCAGGTTAACTCTTGATTTACTGTAATAGAGACCATTCCAGTGGAATTTGGTGTTTTAAAAAGAGTAAGTATTAAATTGGGAGCTCAAGAACAAATGTTTCCCCTTTATTTTAGTGATACTTAACATGTTCGGTGTAAGATATTTCACCTGACCAGGGGTTTCCAGGAATGTATTACCCTGAGGAGGTGGGATTTAGAGAAAAACCCAAAAACGTTAGTTATTGTAAATGACTAATAAGTATTTCTCTAAAATACAACAGGTTTGTTGAGATAGAATTCACATACCAAGGACACCTCCTCATTTGCTGGTAAATTAATAAACCTCTCTTTCCTTCTCAAACCACTTGTCCTTGTTCTTTTGATGCAGCCTCAGGGACAAATGCCAAACTTTCAGTAACAGAATTTGGGGTCCCTGGGTGGGCCCATCGGTACCCCAGTGGAATGACACCCCACCACTGCTGGAAGAGGCAGGGAGCAGCCCCGGGTGGAAGCCGTGGGTCTTCGCAGGTAGGAGCAACTTCTTTTCGAGGTGAGAGAGCAAGGAATGGCCCCAGCAGTTGCTGGAATCTGTTTTGGCTCTGGGGAACTCCCATCTCTGTCTCCCTGAAGTAGACGCAGCTCCCCGCAACCTGAACTGAGTTGAGGAGAAGGAAATAGATCTGGGAAACGTCTGAACAGCCTCGGCCGTTTGTTGAGTAAGTTCCCTGGGGTGCACCCCGAGACCCTGATTCCACCCCCTTCGGCAGGTTTTCATACCTTCCTGTCGATTTGTTTTGAGGCGCCTTTTGGGAGTGGAAGTCAGGAGGTTGAGTGGAACTAGGGAAGCTGGTTTGAATTCGTAGCTCATTTGCAGTTCCCAGGGAACAGAGGGACTAGGCTGCCCATTTGGGGAGGGCTTTGAACCTTCCAGTTGAGGTGGCATTTATCCCCTTTGGATTCCCATTTGTGAACCTTCCAGCCCTGTGGCAGGGCATTTGAGGCACTATTTGAGGTGCTTATTTGGGGTGGCGTTTGTCCCCTTTGGATTCTTATTTGTTTGATAGGCCCAACATTTTTGTGTTGAGGATCTCCTGTGTTGTCTGTTGTTTATGAGTTTTGTTGCAACATAAGTAAGCCCCATCTCCCATTTGATTGATAGGCTGTGGCATTTTAGATTGATTGTGTTGGGAATTCCTTTCTCTGGAGTGTGAGGAAAAGTGGTGGTTGATGGTTCTTGGTTTATTCCCAGGAATTTGTTATTTGGATCCTAATTTTGATTTAGAGGTACATTTTAAGGGGTCTTCTCCATTGGCTCTTCACCCCAAAATTAATCTCAATTTTGGCCTTTTTGTGCTTTTGGAAAGGGGAAACCAAACTGTCTTGTTTATAGAGAAATGAGAGCCTGAGTTATACGTGAGAGGGTGGAAACAACTCAGTGGTGAAACACTGTGGAGTCCCACCCATAACAACATGCTCTGATCTACTGCACTAAACCCTAGACCACATAAGAATGGGAAACAAATCCTTTAACAAAGGGAAGACAAGGAGAACGACCCCCAGTTGGTTTATGGCACCTCCGCTTGCAAGTATTTGTATAAATGGAATGGTGCAAAGGCATACCACGTGGTCTAGGATGGCCAATTCTTGTGCACAAGTTTTTACTGAAAGGCAAATTATATCAAGGAAAATTCAGAGCTCAAATGGCTAACCTACCACTATAAAGTTAAAATATTGAGTCTCAAGCTCTCTGCTTGAGATAAACTTATTGTTTTTGGTATACAAAATGATTTGTGTTTATGATTTTTGATAAATGATGTCCTCTCGCCCCCACCAGAACCCCCGCAGCATGCCAGGGCAAGGCGCCCAGTGGGGCCACAGCCTGGGGGCGGGCCTGGCAGGAGGGAGGATCGGTGCAGGTGAGTGGCGCACAGCAAGGGGGAAGGAATGCCTGCCACCACCACCATCTTGGCACCATAGGAGGAGCTAGAGGTCAGGACCTGAAGTAACTTGTCAACCCCATGCCCAGTAAATTATGACTAGGGGTTTGGAATGGTCTCTCCTGGCAGCAAATTCAGTTTGGGCCAGAGGGATCCCATAGTCAGGGCAGGCAATTTTTGGCAATATCAGATAGAGGGGCTTGAATGTGAAGGAACAGCTGAAGGGTCCTTTGACACAGTCAAAAGAAATGGACGAAAAAGCCCCAGACTTTTTTTAAGTCCAGAACTCAGATGGTGAAGGAGGGGGCCCAGAGCTCCCTGCCTCCAAATATCCCCACAGAAGCCCTGGGCAAAATTGACAGTGGGGATTCAAATGGCACTGGCCACATGGACAGAAGTGGTCTAGGGGGGCCCCTTCCCCCTCCCGCCATGCCAGTCCCCGGCACCAGCCATGCCTGGTGCTCTGCGAGCCAGGCAGGGGTGGGGGGAGGGGCCGGGTGGCAGTGAGGCAGCCGCAGACAAGCAGAGGCTGAGAAACTCTTCACAACGGGCCCACGAGGTGGATCTGGGTGAGCCGCATGAGCACCAAGGTTTATCTCAGAAGCGGCAGAGGCTCACCTCCGCGGGAAGGCAGTGCACCACCAAGCTCCTGCTGGATGGACACCAGGGCCTGGTGAAGTATACAGAAGACGGCCATCGTACTTTGAAGTTCAGGCCTCAGCAAGCCTGCACATGGTTCCGTCCAGGGAAAGAGGCTGAGCTGATAGAGAATCACGATGGATGCCGTGGACAGACAGCTACAGAGATGGCTCATCAGCTCCTCCTCCTACAGCCTCAACAGACACCCCATTGTCAACAGGACCCAGGAACACACTCCACGGAGCCCTGGTCATTTCACACAAGTGGTAATGGACCCTCCTTTGTAGTGGGGGTAACCCACCAAATAAACAAAGCCCTATATCCCCTCAGGTAGGATGAGATATTGCCACTTGACCCTCCTCTGCATGAAGGTAGCCCTTTAGAAACAGGCTTAAGTTAAGCCCCTAAGAAATAGTTTATAAGAGACCCTTCCTAGCACCCCAAGGTAAGTATGGTAATGTGACCATGAATTTAAAAAAATGGAGTAAGACAATATGTCAAATGAGTGGGTGAGGTGCTAACCACTATACGTAAGTTTGCCTCTTTAAGGTCCCTGCCCCAGTTGGAAACAGAGAAGTGGAAGGGACCCAAACTTACACTTTGCTAAAATTGTCAGAAGTGAAACCTTGGGTCCATTATACCAAAGACAGACAACTCTTATGCCCCTTTTCACCTGATAATCTGTACCTTCCATTTGAATTGTCACCCCAATTCAGTAGGAAGTAGCTTGATGACTACATCACCCCTCCTCCCACAGATATGGAAGGGTAAAATTGACAATGGGGAATATGTAACAGAGAAAAAGGCCCGAAAAGGGGTAAAAATGTTTTCTGTCTCTTCAAAACCACTTTACCCTTTTTGAGAACTAAAACCTATATCCCTGCCTCAGGCCAGTGATTGGGAGGGGCAGGGGAGTGTCATTTGTGCCGCAGGAGATGGCTCAAGGGAATTGGCTGGGTGGAGGTTACAAAATTGTCTTAGCCAAAGATGGGATGAACTCAGGCAGAGGTCATGAGACTGTCTAAGCTGAGGATGGGATGAATTAGAACCTTTAAAAGCATGGGAGTCTGCCAACCTCCTCATTTGCCAGCAAATTAATGAACTTCTCTTTTCTTCTCCTCAAGTGAAAAAAAATAAAAGAATTCACATATCACGAAATTCACCATCAGTATCGGTTTTACATAACTTTTGTATCAGCTTCCCTAGAAGCAGAGCCTGAGAAGCCAATTGTTCAAATGACTTACTGGGGTGGTTCTCTCATAAGAAGAAAAGTGAGGGGAGCAGGAGAGGTAGAGGGAAGAAGCTAAGCAAAGTTGTGGTCTCAGCTGGAAGCAGCTCCTGCCCCACATCCCAAGGAAACCCTGGAGGACAAACTGCCCACAGAGTTGGCCCCACCTCAAGACCAGGGCCCTTTTGTGCCAGTCGGCCGTGTGTGAGATGGAGGGGGTGGCTCATAGCCAGGGCAAAGTTGCCCCTGTTTTAGCAAGGTCAACTCTTTTGGGAAAAGGGCAGCTATGAGGGTTTTTTTGTTTGTTTGTTTTATTTTTAGAGACAGGGTCTCACTCTGTCACCCAGGCTGGAGTCAATCATAGCTTACTGTAATCTCGAACTCCTGGGCTCAAGTGATCCTCCCACTTCAGGGACTACAGGTGTGCACCACCACGCCTGGCTAATTTTTTACTTTTTTGTAGAGACAAAGTCTCCCTATGTTACCCAGGCTGGTCTTGAACTCCTGGCCTCCAATGATCCTCCTGCCTTGGCCTCCCAAAGTGCTGGGATTATAAGCGTGAGCCACCCAACCATCTTTGAATTTTATCTGTCAACACTCAGAGCAACTAGGGGACAAATGGTGAGGCAAATTGTATGCCAACAACAGCCACAGCCACCCACTCTTATGTTGCTGAGAGCCACATGCTTAAAGTTCATTCCATCCAGGCAAAGCTGCTCCAGGGTTCTGACTGGTCACAGTTCTGGGGAAATGTACCAGAAGAGGGTCAATGGGAATGGACAAACCATAGCCGCCGCTGTTGTAGGTGGATCCTGTGCAGACGTGGATACTTATCATCTCCCATCCTCTGGCTAGCACTTACGCTGGTCTAGGTGGTCTGCTTGGTGGGTTGATCCTGCTGCTCTTATGAGGCTGTGGTTATTGTACTTATGTAGTTACAGCTGGACATGCGAGTACCAAGAGGTAGCATGGATCACCTGAGTACCAAATGCATTATTCCCTGCCTCTATTACATAGCAACATCCTTTCATCCTAATGATGATCAGAGTCAGTGACCTCTTTGCAGAATGCTGACTCCTATCTTTGCTTGCCAGTTTATTAGCATAGCACATCCTGGAGTATCCAGGGAGCAGCCATATCTTTATATTTAATGAAACTCTTACTGCGTCACTTGCTGGGAATATCCCCCTACTCCCACAGACCAAGACCTCAACTCACAGAGCCTAAAGCTGAAGACAGGAAGCACAGATTCCCCAAGTGTGTCACTGGGAGTGATGGCGAGCAGGGCACTCCTATATCTACTCTTTGTTACTGGACATGTTGGGGACACAAAACCACATAATGAATATTGAGCTGCTGATGGCGTCTTGAAGGCCCCATCCTTACAGGATACCATCTCCCAGCTGGCACTTCAGCTCTGTCGTTAAGAGGGCCTTCCAGTCCATAGCCCTCCCCACCTGGCGTGGTTTGACTGACAGTGGGGCACTCCCGACCTCTCACCCCTGCCTCAGCACCTCTGACCTCTCACTTACAACCTCTTGCCCCTGCCCGGCACCCCCGACCTCTCCCTCCTGCCTTGGTCCTGCTGCCCTTCTCCCCACTTGCTTATTTTCTTACCTGACTATCTATGTCGGCACACACTCACAGGTATTTATTTTCTCCTGTGGTTTTAATTGGATACTATCATTATTTTGTAGTGGATCCTTATTTTTATCTACTGTATGGTTAAAATATTTCTATGTCATAATTTATTAATTTTTTTATTCTGAGAAAAATAGGTGAAAATGCAGATGAGTATGCCTCATTATTTGTTAATAGTATAATTACTTAGTGAAACAGAAGCTACACATTTTTAGAATTAATAGGACAGTTAAGTAAGAGTTTCACATAGAAGATTAATAATACAAATCAATACATGTGTTATAGAAAAGTCAAGATGTAATAATCAATAACAAGTACTTAGGAAATGTGCTTTGACCTTCTCTACCAGCCAGTCTCCCTGGCAAGAGCTTCTTCTCAGGACCCCTCAGCGTCTTATTATCAGATGGCAAACACCAAAAAGGGCCCCTTCTTTACCGTCCAGGCCACAAGCAAGCATTCCTGACACACTGCAGCTGTTTGCCTTGCACCAAGTGGAAAATAAACTCAAAGCAGCCAACAAAAAAAAAGAAAAAGAAAATGTACTTTGAAAAGAAATAAATGTTTGCCATTTTACATATATGCATACAAAATAAAATGATTCCAATAACCAAAAATCCAGATAAGTACAAAAAATAATAAATACCCATTAAAAAGGGGCCTTCCACTGCTCTGTCAGACAAGTAGCTTCTGGACAGTACGGTGTGTAGTGGACCCGGTAATCATGTGCTCACCACTGCACTCTCAAGGCTATGGAGTAGATGTCCTAGTCTGGGGTGATACTTTGCAGGATACTCTGTTGATCTTGTATCAGCAGTGTTCAGTGTTGATCTCTGTTGCTGGCAGGTTGAACATGCAGCAGCATTAGTGGATCAGCCTTAGCGAAAGGGAGCACATGTTTTGGGGCCTGTGTATAGCCTTCAACTCTACCACTATGGCCATTCTGTTCGAGAGCCCACTGAGTGAGACCTGGGTGAACAAGGACAGAGGCTGGCTGACACCTGCTGGTCAGCTCATCCTGCCCACTTGGTTGTTTAGCACCCCTTCTACAGTGATGCTCTATAGTGGTCATTAACCTACAAAACAAAGATTCTCTTCCTTTGTGTCCACTCCCATAGCTTCATCATTGTGCCTCTCCTGCAGACTTTCTTTGTATTTTTTTAAGTTTATTTTTATTTTTAAAATTGTCAAATAGGCCAGGAGTGGTGGCTCATGCCTATAATCCTAGAACTTTTGGTGGCCAAGGCAGGAGGATTGTTGAGGCCAGGAGTTCAAGACCAGCCTGAGCAAGAGCAAGATCCTGTCTCTACAAAAAAATAGAAAAATTAGCTGGGCATGGTGGTACTCACCTATAGTCCCAGCTACTTGAAAGTCTGAGGCAGAATGATCACTTGAGCCCAGGAATTTGAGGTTGCCATGAGCTATGATCATACCACTGCACTCTAGCCCAGGTGACAGAGTGACAACCAGTCTCAAAAAAAGAATTTTTGACAAATAATAATTATATGTATTTATAGTCCTGCAGACTCTCTTATACCTATTTTTTTTATCTTGTTCCTTTCAGGCCCACAACCAACCAGCTGAGCCACTCACTACTACCCACAAGTCCTGACCTCAGGCTGTTTCTCTCTACACAGTGTGTATGACCTGTCACACTGCCTGAAGCTCTGCCTGTGGGAAGGATTCCCCCTCACCACCATCTTTCGGGATGCAGATTGGCTTTCTGCAGGGGCTCTCTTTCAACACCTAGCACGAGTGTTTACAACTCTGCCTTAGCCTTCACTTCTTGCCTGCCCTGAACCTAGAGATCATCCAGAGGTAAAAGCTTAGGGTCTTCTCCAGTCTTTCCTAAACACGTGCCCTGCCCCGGATATGTGCATGACATGTGGAATCCCCAGTATACACAGGTGCTTTTGAATGCCCTACTTTCCCAAAGAAATTCTCTCCCAGATTTTCCTCCCAAGCTTTCAGTAGCCCATTGTATGTCTTAACCATATTAATTTATCCTAGGGAGCTGTGGGATTTTTGGTCACCTCAAAATGCTTTTGAGCAATGCCTGATACTTTTATACCCTGAGTGAGTTTGTAGTTAGGCAAAACAGACAAGTGCCTCATATCAGTCTTTCAGATAGTTTATGACAGATTAGAACAGACAAACACAATAATTTGTAAATAAGGTCTGCATTGCTCTCCCTACAACCAGGGACCAAGGTCCCATACTGGGAAAGTGGGCTACTGTCTTCAAGACCATCATCAAGCTGCTGAAGGGGTGAAGCAAGAGCAAGCAAAAATGTCACAAAACTTTTCTATAATTTTAAGTCACCTTTTCCTCATTTCTGTGGGTTTTTTCCCACTGATGTAAGACTTTGGCTATTTTCCACAGTTTTAACAAAGTTTCTGCTTCTTTTACAGTGTTTCTGTGGAGGGACAGGAGTCTTCTCTCTTGCTCTGAAACCAAGGCATTGCATTTTGTTTACTGAGTATTTAGAGGATGATGACTGTCTGGCACCTGGGTACAAAGATTATATACCCAGTAGGGAGATTAAGAAACTGGATTTAGGAGAGAGAGCCCAAAGTGCAACAAACTCCAATTTCAGCAATGCCAGCTCTTAGCCAAGGCAAATAGAATTTTAAAAATTTAATCAAATGTTACTATGCTAAAGAGGTATGAGCCATTCAGACCACTGTGCAAGCCCTCCTATGGGGCCAAAGCATTACAGGGATCATAAGTGGAAAATCAGTGGGCACCAAAGTGCTCATGGCAGATAAGCATGAGATTATCTACCCGCACCAACTGGCTCTTAAATGACAGCCTACGTTTATGAGCATTTACAGTGTGTCAAGCCCTGCTCTGAATGTTTCTCATGTCCTCCTTATTTCATGATCACACAGCCCTCTGGCACATCTTCCCAAGCACACAGCTGATGAGGAGTAGAGTGGGGAATTTGTTTAAACCCAGGCTGACCAATGAATCCTGAAGAGGAAGACTCTTGGCTGCTTCATCAGTCTGTGTTCCAGCCCCAGCAGAAAAATGACCGATCCCTCAGGCTTTCTCACCGGGGTTCCTCCCATCTGCCACAGCACCTTTTCTCTGCAATCTCTTTGTAACCAGGGCACAGGACTACTTTGCCCTTGCCCCGAACCCAAGCAGCTTGGTGAGCAGACAGGTGAGTGGATGCTTGTTGCAGCAACTGCTCAGCCAGGAGCCAGGCTTTTCTCCCTTTCTGAGACCTGTCATCTTTAATCCCATGAGGGGTTAAACCAGATGTCAACTTTGATTTACTCCCTGACCAGAGTGGGCAGTTGACCTAAACCTATCAAAATTTCCTTCCCAGGAATTTGCAAACAGATTTGAACAGTTCCGGTTGAGAGCTGACTGCAGCATGGGGTAGTGTGGTGAGGGTCTGCCACTTAGACTGAGCATCAAGGAGCCCCTCTGGGAAAACTTCAGACTAAAGACCCCTTGCCTGGGCTCCTTGCCATTCTCGGTGTCTGCTTCAGGCCTTTCCTATTGCCTCTCTGTGACACCTTTGCATCCTTACCACATAAATGGCTCAAACTGGTTTCTGTTCCTTGCAATGGAAGATCTTAATCCCAAATCATAGGAAAGTTATTCAAAACTTACTCGGCAGCATCCAAAACATAGCTCCCATTGCTATTTCTCAATAGCTTTAGTAAATAACATTTCAATTTGCTCAAATCCAGGAACTAGTAAGATTTACCCATAGGCCAGTAATAAACTTGAAGAGGCAGTGTTCAACTGGCCACCAAGAAGCCACATGCAAATTGAGTTTGGTGGTGGACAGGTGTTGTGTGGCTGTCTGTCCAGTGCCAACCCTCCATGCAGAACCTCAGTGTGGGTCTGTCCCTCGATGCCACCAGGAGAACATGGGCTCCTGAGGGAACTAGTCAATTCGCCTCACAGCAGCTGCCTGCAGGCCCCAACCTCAGATTTGCATGTGCAGAGACAGCTGTCTTATTTTTAACACCTTGTTTCACTAAGTGTGAAATAAAGACCACACCTGGCCTATGGCCCCAGGTCACCTTATTCCAGCATTAAAAATATTTTTAAAAACACAATTGACACTAATGTACAAACAATTCCACCTTATTGGAGCATGAAAGAGGGAAGATAGACTTGCTGGGAGAGGGTTTGAGTTGGGTTGGGGAGGGCAAATAGGAAAAAGTCCAGAAAGCATCTCTTCATGTATATACATGTGTATATAGATACATATATATGTATGTGTGTATATATATATGTTCATTTATTTATTTCATCTTTCTTTTTTCTCAGGAGTAAAGGGTTCACTGGGTCAGTTGAGAACGCGGTCAGATCAGGAGGCCGTGGTCAGTTCTGGGAGTTCTGTCATCTCTGTGTCATAATAGTTCTTTATGTCAGAATACCTCTTCCTCTTCAAGGCCTCTATGAGTTGCTGTAGGCGCTTGGCAAAAGAAAGTGCTTGGGGAGGTGTACTGGGAGACACGGGTGGGGGCGAGGATGGGGGCTGATGCTGAGCGGGGGGTCGGGGATGGGCTGCGGGTGGTTGGGGTGCAGGTGGCCGAGGAGGTTGCTGGAAATACCAAGGAGGGTGAGCAGAGGCAGGGTGGGAATGGAGGGGTTGGGCCGCGGGCGGTCGAGAACTGGGGCGGGGAGGGATGCCCGGCTGAATCACGTGCAGGGCGTTGGAACCCATCTTGGAAGCAATCCAGTTCAGGTAGGGCCAGGTAGCCGTGTAGATTCCAGGGCGCTTTGCACGGGCACAGCCCACCCCCCAGCTTGTGATTCCGACGATCACATAGGCACTTTCGTCGCTGTCTTTGCACATGAGAGGCCCTCCGCTGTCCCCCTGCCCAGAAGGACACAGAGGTCACTGCCTGCCCGAGTCACTCTTTCCCCACCCAGAAGGACCAGAGGGCTCTGGGAGGACGCTTTCCACAGTCACATGGTTTCCTGCTGCCGTGAACACAAGTGGTTGTGGTAAAGTTTGAGGTGGTGCCAACAGCTTCAGTTGGGATGTGAGAAGGGTGTGGACTGTCATGGCTCCCTTGCAGGGAAGAGATGAGCAAACCCGTGTGTCCATGCATGTGGCTTTACCTGCATACGTGAGCACATGTGTATAAGAGGCTTTGGATGCTTTGTGTTCTGGGGAAGAGAGGTAAACCTTCTCTTCAGGATGGGTTTTGGGTGACATGTCCAGTGTGTTACGGTTGAGATAAAGTGCTGAATATGGTGGTTGGTTCCTTGCAGGGACAGCTAGTGGGTGTCATCTGCCACCTTCATTGTGACTGTAGGTGCTGAGGGGACCAGGGAAGGAGTCACTGGAGCAGGGCCCTGGGCAGGGGAGTGGAGACAGTGGAGGCCAGGGATCCAAAAAGAGGTGTTTTCAGAAGGAAGGGACCAGAAGGAAGGCTACCTGGCAGGTGTCGATCCTGCCTTCAGGATACCCTGCGCACACATTGGTTGACTGGATGCGCCCATTGTACCACTGGGTCGAGTTACACAAGTCGAGGTCGATGAGATCCACACGTGCTTCCTGCAGTATAGGGGATGGCCTGGGGGCTACAGCCAGGCCACTCAGTGGTCAGTGATCATGGATGACACGGAAGAGAGCCCAGCCTCCACCCCTCCCTGAACCCCATCCTCTGTAAGACTCCAGTTCAACCTCAGGTCCCAGTCAAAGCCCCTGCCCTCCCTCTCCTGATACATCCTGAAGGGAAGAGAGCACACAACCGAGAGAAGAGGAGAAACGGGAATGGAAGTGGAGACAGAGATGTGTGGGGAGGAGAGAGGGCAGGAGGAAGGAAGGCGGAGGTAGGTGGACAGGGGGGTGGATGGAGCGTGGGAGCACATTTGAATGGTAGGTGAGGGATGATGGAGTTGTCGTAGCATCAACAACTAGCGCGTGCTAAGCACTCACTATGCGTCACATGGTGCTGTGGCTCCCATTTTGGATCAGGAGGTTGGAGCACCACCCACCCAGGTCACAGTGGGGATGTGGCAGGGCTGGGATCGGGGTCCAGAATTTCTCCTCTCTTGACTCAAGTCCGAGACACCATTTCACTCCCCACAGTCTAGCCAGACATCTCTCCCTCCCTGCTTCTCATCTCCCATCAGGACTCCTCTGCTCAGCTGTGGTCAGGATCTGCGGAAGCTGGGCTGGCGAGGCCTCCCTGCACCTCAGATCTGTGCTAGGAAGATCCAGTGCCTCCACACAGGCAGACGTGGCCGGGACATGGCACTTGAAATGGCCCCCGAAGCGGAGTCGGAACTCCCCTGACAGCCCCAGACACTCTATCGTGGCCTTCGGGTCAGGAAAGGCCCAGCCTGCTGCGGCTCAGGCAGCCAGCGTTGCGTCTGGCTTAGGCAGGGCCAAGAACCAGTGCAGCTGCTCCTCCTCTTCATCAAGGGGTCCTGCAGACAGAGGGGTACCCAACAGCAACAGCTGCTCTGGCCTCTTCCAAAGCAGTGGCCCCAGCCTAGTGGATGAGTCTGACGTCATCTGAAGTACACGCGGGAGCAGCTTGACGCAGGACAGACCCAGACACAGCTGCATGGGCCGAGACGGCCAGACAGCATGGTGGGCTTTGGTAAGTGGCTGCTGTGTGCATGTTTGCTGGGCTTCAGTCCTGCTTTTCAATCCCTTTGTCCTCTACCTTTTCTTACCATCCAAGCAGCAGTGAGAGCTTTGTACTTGCACTGCTCTTGGGGTGGGGTGACACTGGGACAACATTGGTAACAATCCTGGCTTTTTAACCACTAATATGGCTTTTTAAATCTATGGCAGAGCCCATCGCCCTTAAAGCCATGGGTTTCATTGTGAAGAGCCAGCTGTCCTGAAACAGAAAAGGGTTTTCTCAATCCCAACACTTTGGCTTTAACTATCAGGTGCTAAAAAGCCTGCAGGAACTCAAAATTCAATGGGAAAGAAGCAATACCTTAGGATAGTTCTTCCTGCCCCAAAGCAGATGAGTTCAAGGAAGAGGTAGAACAAGGAAGGTCTGAAGGAATCACAGGACTTTGGAGCCTGGGGTTTCTTTGAAACATGGGCTTGGGGTGGGGGATGCATTTGCAAAAAAAAGAAAGAGAGAGAGAAAGATATCCCATTAAGTTTAGGGGAATTCCAGAACAGAAACGGTCTTGCATGACATCCAAGGTGTAGCTGGGAGCCTAAAATCCTCCTGAGCAGCAGGATAGCACAGGTGGGGGTGGCGGTAGGGGCCGTGAGATCAGCCTTCCAGGGACTACCGGAGCCCCAAGCGCTGTGGACGTGGTCAGATGGGTGGGCAGAAGAACGCGTGTCCTCACTCCAGAGGCCACGGCAGCGCCATGGGCACTGGCAGCTGGGGTAGAGGTCGCACCCCAGGCCGGGAAGGGATGGTCACATGCCAGCAGAGGCCCATGAAGAGAAGGACAGCTGGGATGAGACTCCATTCTCTGAAGGACAGGAAAAGTGACAAACCTGCCAGGAACTTAGATCAACCTCTGGGAGAGGGAAATAAGAGTTAAGGGAAGAATCCTGAAATTACTGATTTTTTTTGTTGCCAAAAAAACACTGAGTTTTAAACCCCGAATGACTAAATTGCCTTGAATTGGGAAGCCTAAATTTTCCATTATCAAGGAAAAGGAGAGATTGAGAGCTAAGTTAATTTCAGTCACATCTTCACAACCCTACTGTAACTGGATAAAAATTCATGCAACCACTTACAGAAGGCTAAAAGCACAGGTCACGTACAGAAACAGAGTCCTGCTTGGTCTTTGCCCTACCGGCAAAACCCGGCTGCCACTTAAGGGGGTAACTTGTTGCTTCTGAGATAAACGGTGCCTCTAGGCTCAAAGTATGTGGAGAGGGGTGTCTGGGAAACGGAGCCACAGCCCTGGGACAGCCATAACCGTTGATCCAGGTCGCACTCTGTGAACCGGGTCTGGTGTGGAAGAGATCTCCCCACTCACCCATTCCTCATCTGGCGTCAAGTGGGCTAGGAAGTGTTGGGTGGCTGAGAGGTCTGGGAGTCAGGGAAGAGGCAGACGGCTTATTCAAGGACAGAGGTCTACAGAGGCAGCTACACCTGTCTTGAATGGAAAGGGATCCACTGGACAGCTCCAAGGATCCTGAAGTACTAGGATACCCATGACCTACAGAAAACCACACCCATCACTGGTTCCCCTCCCAGTCCGCAGAGAAAACTTCAAGTAGGATTTGGGTGCTACGACCGGACACCAGTGGGAGCAGTGCGCCGGGAGGCTGCCACTGACAGTGACAAAGGCAATCCTGGGAGCAGGAGGGCTGGGCCCTGGAATCTCACACGTCAGGAAACATTCAGCTTGGAGACCATCTGATCTAGCCCTTCCATTTACAGACGAGGAAACCGAGGCCCAGAGAGGGGAAGGCACTCCCCATGGCCACAAAACCACATCTAGAGCTCTTCTCCAAATACTGTTTCAGGCAATGCATCCAGTTTCCAGAATCCAACAGCTAGGGCTCCAGGTGCCAAACACAGGCACAGCCTTGACCCCATTCTGAACAACGCCGTGCTCTACTCGTGCCTGCACGCAGCGGGTCCCCAGCCATGTGACCTGGGACAGGGACCCAGCTCTGCTCGCTCCATTGCCCAGACGTGAAAGGGCACAGCAACAGCCCATGAGGAGAACTCAGAGTCGCTCAGCTTGGCACCAACATGTGACCGCTGAGCCACAGAGACCACCAGGAGAGTGACGACCAGTGTCCCCCCTGGGGAGCCCCTCCCGTACTCACCATTCTCTTTTATGTATCCCCAGCCAGCCACCCAGCAGATCTGGGGGCCCCTGGGGGGGCCCGCCTTAAACTGGGGCAGGCAGGCCGGCCCAATGTAGCGCCCACATGAAACGGGAGGGGTGATCTTCAAGAGAGCAATGTCGTTTCCCTCTGTCAGAGGGTTGTATTTTTCATGAATGATGATTTTCTCAACATATCTCTCCTGCAGAGGCGCCTTCACTGGCTTATTGTTCCCATATGCAATTTCCTTTGCGCCAAACACCAGTCTCCAGTCATACACTTTACTGTGGGCACAAAGGTAAGCCAGGTCATTTTCACTGACGGGCTGGCTGCACAGAAGCCCCTGGCGACAGTGACCCTCAGGGCCTTGCACCAGCAAGGGTCTGTGTCAGCCCCCCAGTCGGCCTGCACTTGGCCTGGAGCCCCAGGTAGACTCTGCGCCCAGCTCCCTGGAGAATGTCCCTTCTGAGAAGGCCCGATCTGAAGACCGCCCTCTGTGCATTCCCACACGTACTTTTTGCTGTCGAAGCAGTGAGCAGCGGTAAGCACCCAGTGTGCGTTCAGCAAGCTGCCTCCACATGCATGGTACCTGTGGCTATTGTACGTGAAGATCTGGAGGCTGACCATCCAGGGCCAGGCCCCGTGCTGTGTAGTCTGCCCTCCGACAACTCGGATACCACCTTGTGGGTTCTGCCTGAACCGTAACCCACAGGGACCACTGAGGAGAGACCAGGGCACAGTTCAAACCAAGTGTAGGCACAACCTGTCCTTGTAACTGCACAACGGGAGGAGGCAGGGACGTGGGGCTGGGGAAGTAGAGGCAGCCAGGGCTATTTGGGAAGTGCAGGCTCCAGGAGATGGTTTGGGGCATTATGATTCCTGGGGTCTTGCAGGTGTGTTTACAAGGGAGGAAAGAGGAGGCCTGAAGGGTGGCAGGTCCCTGGGTGGAGCGGGGTGCTGGCTAGGGGTGGGTCAGGGATCTGGGGGCAGAATGTGCTGGCCTAGGGTCTGCAGAGCCAACCTTAGGTGGGATACTCAGAAGAGCCACATGACCAAAGGGGTCTTGGGGCTGCAGGGTTAGGTTAGACAGTGACCAGAGAGAAGGGTGCTGGGACCACAGGCATGGGAGGCACACTGGGAGCAGTGGAGGCCCAGAGGTAGAAGCCCTAGGAGCTGCGTTGCAGGTGGGAGGCCCCACATACTTAGGGAGTTTGATGTTGTGGGGTACCCTAGGGGTGAGAGAGTCTACCAAGATGGCATCTCGGGGCCACCCGCAGGTTGGGATGTCTCAGCTGTCTGTGGGAGCACAGGGGCTCCTGACAATTGGGACCTGGCGTCTGAGAGGCAGTGAGTCAGTCCTTGCGGGAGCGGGGGGCACGGACCTAGGTGCTGCGGAAGCCCTGGGGGCTGAGGGGTCTGTCTCGGGAGGAAGCTGTGAGCAACTTGGGGCCCAGATTCTGGGAGCGGGGAGGGTCCGAGCTGGGGTGTAGGTGACAGGAGCTGTGAGACCCAGGGGCATCAAAGGCCCAAGCTCAGCCTCCTTCCCCTGAGCCCTAGACAGAGGGAGTCTGGGTGGGACCTGCCATTCAGAAGATACGCTTCCCCTCCCCGAGGGACCCCTGACACTTACTCACACGTGGTGTTATCTCTGGCGACCACGGAGGCTGCCACGACCAGCAGAACGGCAGTTGGCAGCATCTCGCCCATACTCCTGCCCCTGCCTGGCCTGCCAGCCCAGTGACCTCACAGAGCTCCATGGCCTCCTGGCCAATCAGCAGGTGACTTCCCACCCCACCCCCCTCAGTCGGGCCAGGCAGGAGCCCCTTGTTTAACTGGTTAGTGCTGAAGTGACTCCCTGACTTCCTACATAGGCTCCCACACCCCCGGGATGGTGGGAGCCTTCTGTGCAGCCCATTCCCCGTCCCCAGCCCAGGGTCTTCATTCCCAGTGACTCTCTCGAGGTCCCATGTAACCCAGCTTTCTGGCCTTGTGCAGCTTTGGGGTCTGCCCCTCATGCGAGCCGTAACCACTGCAGACTTACGGTTAAGGAGCAGCTCAGCCCTTCCGTGACAAGATGGTACAACACATCAGTGGTTAAAAGGAGTCAGGTTCAGCAGATTAATAGATCCTTAGCTTTTGGTGGGGCAAACTGTCTTTCTCTCTCCCACATGCCTGCTATCAGCACACTCTTCAGAGAGCCTTTCTGTCCATGGCTGAATATTGTAGGGTCTTCTATTTCCTGCATGAGTGTCTCTGGGTCTCCTCTCTGTGACCTGTGTGCAGCAAGGGGTTTTTCCTATGCGAGAATGTCAAGAGTTTTCATCACAGCTACATGAATATCATGAAGTATCGTTTTCTCCATCTGATCATCAGGAGAGCATCTCACCTTCCAGAGCGTTGCAAATGCTCGCTGCATCTGCCTGAATTTTAAAACATTTCACCTCTCCCACAGGAGTGTCAAGAGGTCACATCTTCACCTGCATGAGGGCAGTCTTACCTCCTCTACCGAGTGTAAGGTCTCAGCCAGGCTACCTGAGGGTCAAGAGGTTGCATCTCACCTGTATGAGTATCACAAGGTCCACTTCTTCTACTTGAGTATCAGGACATCTTATCACTTCTTCCTGAGTGTCACATTTTCAGATTATCTGATGACCCTGATTTCTCTGAGTATCTAACTGAATGTCATACTTTCTCATCTCATGTAACTTTCAGGAGGTTACATCCCCCGCAACTGGATTAGCAATAGGTCTCATATATTTTACCTGAGGCTGAGGGAGCTATCATCTCTCCCTGAATGTGAGGACTTCTCTTTCCTTCCAGGTGTCACCTTGTTGTATCTTCTCTACCTGAGGATCAAGGTGTCTTATATCCGCTACCTGAATATCAAGAGGTTGCATCTCACCTATATGAGTATTCTGAAGTCTCAGCTGCCACATTGGAGTGTTAGGGGCTCTCACTCCCTCCGTCCCCCACCCGACCACCAGAGAGTCTCCTGTCCTCTACGTGAGTATGGTCTCATCTCCCTGCCTGAGTGGCATGAGCTTTTATCTTCTCTGCAAGAGTAGAGTGTCCAAAGTTCTCATCTCATCTCCCTGAGTGTCTGGAGGTTTTTCTCTTCCCTTCTTGGTTGTCTGGAGGTCTTATCTCCCACACCGGAGTGTCGAGGCACTTTCCCTCCTCCACCTGAGTGTCAGGAGATCTTGTCTCTACCTGGCAGGCCTCATCTCTTCAGCTATATGTCTAGAAGTTCCATCTCTTTAAGTGACCACAAGGTCTTATCCCCCTACTGGAGTATAAGAATATCTTCTCTCTCCTGTGTGAATGTTGCGAAGTCTCATTTCCCCTACCTGTGTGTCAGGCATTCCCATCTCTTGACTTATTGTCAGGATGTCTCATTTCCTCTGGAGGAATGTCCAGGGTCTCATCTCATGTACCTGATTATCAAGAACTGTCACGTTCTCTACATGAGTGTCCCAAAATCTACTCTCCCTGCAGGTCAGAAGGTCTCTCTTATTACTTGGCCAGGACATCTCATCTTTGTTTACCAGGGAGTGAGAAGACCTTATTTCTCCTATCTGAGTGGCAGGATGATTTAACTCCCTTCCCTGAGTATTGAGATGTATTATTTCCCTTCCTGTTAAGCAAGACGCTTTATTTTCCCTTAATGAATATAAGCAGACCTCAGTATAAACTATCTGAATGCCACGAAATTTTTATCTCTGCTACCTGCATGTCAGGAGGTCTCCCCTCTTAGAGCTGAATGACAGGGGATCTCCTCTCCTCCACCTGAGCATAAGAATTTGTCTCCCCAAGTCAGTTTCAGGGATCTCAGGTATCAGGGATCTTTGAGTATCAGGAGCTCTTACCTCCCACACCTGCGGTCACAAGGATGCACTTCTTCCTTCTGTCAGGATTCTTCTCCTTTATTAAGTATATGAGTTCTGTCTTTTTCAACCTTTATATCAGGTGGTCTCACCTCCTTTATCTGAAGGGCAGGAGGTCTTATTTTGCCAGCCTGAGAAGTAACAGGTTTCAGCTCAACTACTGAGTGTTAGTAAGCCTCACTTATTTTGAGTGTCAGCTTGTTCCTGATAAATAACCAACAATACTTTGGAAATATAGTTCAAGAAATGGCAACGAGGCCAGGCACGGTGGCTCACGCCTGTAATCCTAGCACTCTGGGAGGCCGAGGCCGGTGGATTATTTGAGCTGAGGAGTTCAAGACCAGCCTGAGCAAGAGCGAGACCCCATCTCTACTAAAAATAGAAAGAAATTATTTGGACAGCTAAAAATATATAGAAAAAAAATTAGCCGGGCATGGTGGTGCATGCCTCTGTAGTCCCAGCTACTTGAGAGGCTGAGGCAGAAGGATTTGAGCTAGGCTGAAGCCATGGCACTCTAGCCTGGGCAACAGAGTGAGACTCTGTCTCAAAAAAAAACAACAAAAAAAGTAAAAGAAATGGCAATGAGAATTCAAGAAGTGATATTAAAGTGCATTCAAGAAGTGCTTAAAGTTTTGACTGTTAAAGAAAATATTATTCAGGTGTTTTAAAAGGATTTAGATGGGCATAAAATTGCGGTGGCATTTAGATTCGTGAGAATTGTTTTAAAGACTGATGCAACATTTTATTTTAAATGTTAATATGTACAATTTTTTGGAAATCACAACTTGTGCAACCACTTAAAAAATATGGTGAAAAATGTTAGATATAAACTTTTAAATGAAAGATATTACCTAGTTCTTTAAAAACATTTAGAAAGTATCAGCGAGAAAGTCTAAAGAGCCAAGGTCTAGATTCTAGAAGATGATTATTGTCTGACTCTGCAGAGCTTACCCACTTCTGATTCTAGAAGGGGCTGTGGTCAGAGTACCTGCCCCGGCTGCGGTGGTGGTTGAGGGAAAGGCATGTGGCCCAGCCAGTTTCATTTTGTCACTAAACCTAATGGAAGCAACAACCGTCTCAACTAAGTGTGACTTTGTCTTCTTCATGCTGTTCCAAGAGCGAGAGAGGGAGGGCTGAAGGTATGGGCCAGTTAGGTTCTGGAGCTAGATGGTGGGGTCCCGTTGGGGGTTCGGCCCAGGCTGAAGCAGAGCACCCAGCACAGGGCTGGGGGTCCCCATTCCCCTCAGATGTCCCCTGCAGCTTGCCTCTGCCCTTCTCGCAGCTCCTGCTCACCGACACCTCTGCCCTCTCCACCCCTGCCCACTTCTGAACCCCCTCCCCTTGACCTGGGCGATCCAACTCCCACTCCAGTTTTTCTCACCCTGATCCCCAAGCCCTTGCAGCCCCATTCCTCTCTCGTTTCTGCTCCCTGACCCTACCCCTTGTCTCCAGGACGGCCACGGGCAGAGCAGGAACCGTGTCCATCCAGCCTTGGTGTCCGGCCCCACCCCAGAGTTGTCCACAGGACCTTGGGGGGCTGGTGTGAAGGAGAGCCAAGGCTACAGTTACCAGGGAACTGTTAGGGGCCCAGGGCCCCCAAGAGGGTGACGCTGGAGCATTCTAAGGGCATGAGGAGGCCAGAGGGGCGATGGAGTCCCTGGCCCTGAGTGAGAAAGACTCCACCCGAAGGCATCTGGAGCTCTAGCTCCTCAGCCCTGTTTCCCCACGCCACTTCCCCCTCTTCTGGCAGGCTTCTCTGGTCCAGACCTCGAAGGTTCCGACATGTCTCTGGAGGCTTTTGACCTGGAGGGACATTCGTCTTCTCCCCCCAGACCTCTTGGAGCCAGAGTGGGAAGGCCACCCCGTGGAAGGAAGGCAGGATCCCACTGCCCATGCTCAGAAGGAAGCCGACCTGCTCCTGTTCTCGGTGAGAAGCTGCACCACCCCAGGCTCTGAGTTCCACTAGAGAGAGGCCCAGGTGCCACGTGCAGCTCAGAGGAGACCCACCCTCCTGATGCCACAGTGTTCAGGCCCAGGGCAGGTCAGGGTCCCACCTCTGTCCTCACTCTTGGACCCTCCCAGGGCCCCACTCCTTAGCTTCATGTGTGGCCTTTCCTTTTATAATGGCCTGAAAAGGAGATGCAAAATTAGAAAATGTTGAAAATTTGAAGTTGAGAGGCTTTTTAGACAGATTGCAAGCCTCTATAGGACCCTCTGCCAAGTGGTCACCATCCCCAGCCTTGAGGGGTCCTTTGCTACCTCCTCTGGGCCACCCAGACCCCTTCACTTGCTCCCTTAAACCACCTCCGGGCACCTGCCGCCTTGGGTGAAGATGCCCGTCTGCTGCCCTCGAGGCACCGACCATTCTTACTCCCTCCGAGACCTTCCTCCCTTGGCCCCACCCCTGGCTCCACTCCGGCTCAGAGGAACCTCAAAATCAAGATATACCTTTGTCATTTTGTCACATTCATGCTCTACCTCCACCCAGTGTGACCAGGCTGCCCCGCTGCTCCCTTCCTGAACCCTCTCCCCTCAGGTGGCATCACACCTGTGCAGCCTCTGGCCCTCTCTCAGCCCTGGGTCCTACCCTTTCCGTTCTCTCACAGTTTCCTCTTGGTCTCCTTTGCCTCCTCACCTCACTTTTCACCCTTCAAGATGGAGCTTACCACCCCCTTCCACTCACTGAGGTGCCTCTGCCCTGCTGTGGATGGGCCACCTCTACCAGGTGCCACACAGGACGTGCCTCCCTTGCCACATTATTGGCTCGTGGCCTCTGGCTGCCTACAGAACTGCCTGTGTCTGTGGTTCCTGGCTCAGGGCAGAAGCAGAAGATGAATCTCACATCCTTGAGGAGCTCAGTCCAGCTGGGCAGATGACTCAAGGTGAGAAGCACCAACTTGCTCTAATTAGAGATGGTGCCAGGGCTGTGCAGTTGCAGAGCCTAACATCTAACTCAGACTCTGGGGAGGGCAGGTCAGGGGAAGCTTCTGGGAAGAAAGGACCTAGAGCTCAGCCTCCAGGGCACGTAGGCTTTGTGCAGGTGAAGGATGGGGATCCAGGCTGAAGGAGGGGGGCGTTGAGTAGAGATGGAGCCAGGAAGGCCGGGTGGGCTCCGGGGCTGCAAGCATGTGGCAGGGCTGGTGGACAGCACGTGTGTATGGGGAGGGTGAGAAGAGGCACGGGCACGGCCACAGCAGAGACACTGCCCCACTGCTGGGCTGGACCAGTGCATGGGGTCCCTCCACCTGCTCCATTTGCAGAGACAGTCTGGTGTTCGTGAGCAGAGGGTAGAAATGGAAACAGAAAACTATTGAATCAGCAGGGAAGAAGTGAGGCCTGGACAAGGTCGGTGGCCTTTGGTGTGGACAGTGGGGAGGACATGAGAGGGTTCCAAGACAGGAGCAGCAGAATTCAGAAACAACTGGACGCTGGAAGGAGGTTTTACACCTTAAGACGACTGTATTTCCAGCTTGGGAGATGCCACGCTGTGCGCTGGTGAACAGAGAAAGGCAACCAGAGCAGGAAGCCAGGGCTGAGCTCTGGCCAACTGGGAGAAGATGCCAGGGGCCTAGGCAGAGGCTCAGGTCAAACATAGGGACTTACAAGTTGCCAGCACTTGTGGTCAGTGGAAGGTAGTCTTACTAATAATGTAACAGAGGAAAAATAATCTATTAAACAGAAAGAGAAATAAACTCACAGCACATGATTGCCCCTTTGAAGAAAAACTCACAGCACAACTACCCTCTTTGTTTTGTTTTAATAAAAAGACCTGTGGCCTAACTTGTCTCTGAGAGCTTTTTCTCAGCCTTGCAGAGCCCTAAGCGGCAGCAGGTGTGCGATTCCCCACCTCCGTTCTCGCCAGCACCAGATTCCAAGGGCTCAGATAAAGTCGGCCTCACAGAGAAAAAAATAAAGGCATCTGCAACTGCTCCGCTGCTGCTTCTGTTATCAATCTGCTGAAGCAAAGGGGGAAAAGCCATTTTTACCCTTTAAAACTCTGAGCCACTTTCCTTAGCCCCCAGCACTGCCCTCCACCTCTCCTTCTGTGTGTGGTGGCCGTTCCCCTCCCCTATCCCTCTTTCTTTCTTGGGAAAATAAATTTTATGCTTCTTTCTATTCTAAACTCTGTGTGAGAATTCTTTCTCCAGCCCACTGTGAGCGTCTAGTGGGGCCCCACGCGACACAGTTACTTGTGCAACCAGCCTGAGGGACAGAGGCAGGGAACCAAGACATAGTTTCATTTCTTATAAATTTATTACATAATAATATTATAATAATTATTATCAATAATAATATAAGAAACATAGATCTCTGTGGGGTGTATCACAACGTCAGGGTCAGGAGGCCTCAGGACTGGAGCAGGGGGTGAAATCCCCCGATGGAACTCCGTACAAAAGGAGGGGTGAAGCGGAACTGACCCTGTAAAGTTAAAAACCCAAATTGAACGGAACCAAAAACCCACAGGTGAGTGTGAGACCGAGTGTGTATGTGGCAGTCTGTTACAGTGACTGCTGCTGTGTGACCTGGACTGTTGGTGGAAGGGTCGGTGGGTGTGTCTGCGCCCAGGGAGTGGGGCCGGTGGGCCGGGGCAGGGCGGTGGGCACAGACCGGCGTGCCAGGCCCCTGGGCTGTGAAAACTTCTGTTTTCTGTCTTTT
>VBSM01003149.1:292639-303932 GCA_008086735.1 Cheirogaleus medius | reverse complement strand
TCTGAGCTCTGCGCCTCAGGCCTGACATTGCGCAAGGGCTCTCGTGTAGAGTACAGGATGAAGGAGGGCCCCACCAGTGGAGCCCTGAGAAAGGACCCAAAATCAGACTACCTGGGTGGGGCCTAGACCTGTCCAAGCCCAGGGACATGCAACAGCCCCTGACAAGACATCCCAGGAGGGAAGGGGAAGCTCCTACCCTAGACAAGCACAGGGCTTCCTAGTGAAGACTGAGTAAGGCCATCTCAGAAACACCACCAGCGCAAGTCGGGCCCGGGGGCAACCAGGGGTGGGATCAGAAGTGAGAGGGACACTCCCCCAAAGCAGGAGTGATACACTGTCTGCCAGTGAGGGGACATGGAGCCATGTGCCTGTCAGAGAGAGCTGATGCCCAGGTGAGGAGGTACCTGTGGAAGAAGCCCTGAGAGGCTTCTCCCAGAGATCCACATGGATGGGTGATATAACCGCAGTGGCTGAAATTTGGTAAGGCTGGGTGAGTGGGAAGGAAGAATGGAAGGATGGATTAAAATGGAACTGCAGGCTGAGCACCCAGTGCATGTCTCAGCCTTACCCCCTCTTGATGGTGTGACCCCAAGCCCTGAGCCCCTCTGAACTACTGCTCTCTCATGGGCAATAAAGGCTTAAAACAAACATCATTCTCCCTGCATCATTCAGACATCGTTAGAATCCTGCACAAGGGCTGGAGTGGTCAGGGCCCTTATTGTCCTGCTGTCCAGCTAGAGTCCGATACAACTTCCTGAGCATCCTTATGGACATAATGTGGACACCTGTGCTTCAGGTGTGTTCAGTCAGGCTGTAGGTGCTGGGCAGCCCAATCCCAGGGGAGTGGACGACACACAGAGGTCTCTGGTGGTGCTCTATACCTGGCCTCACTCTGGCTTGGTCAGTATTTTTATGCACTTGCTGTGATGCAGACTGCCTGTTCCTGATCACATCCTCCTTCACAGCATTGACAAAGCCTCCGAGACCACACTGTCTGCACCTTGCTGGGCACAACAGCTCCACAGCCCCAGGTATAGCAAGGAGGGACTTGTGCTTGAATTCCAGCTCTGCCAGGTACCGACATTCCTTAACCTCTAGGAACTTCAGTTTCCTCATCTCAGGAGGACTGCCTACTGATGTCATGGGCCATTTAAAGTTCATGGTACAGGGACGAACAGGTGGCAGCATTCTGGGAAGGTGGCCACGGTTATCGCCATCGTTATTTTTAGGTCTGCCTTCCCCCCAGCCCCCACTGGACACAATCTGTGCCCAGTTCACCCTGGGTCTCCTCCCGCTGCACTTCTTGCACAGTGTATGAACACGCACCGAACACCTACAAGCCTGTGCATTAGATGGAGCTATGCAGAACACACCTTGAGGAGGTAGAAGGCGGGAGTGACGTGTGAAGATGAAAAGGGGGAAATTTAATGCTAATGGCATGCCAAGTTCTGGCTTAGGGTAAAGAAAAGTCACTTGCCTCAGCATAGAATGGGGAATCTGTTCTAATATCATCTGGGGTAGGGGCAGGACCATTTGGGGGAAAAGGTAGACCCTCTTTGCTCAAATAATAGCAGAGCACATTTCTTGAGCACTTACTGGGTGCCAACTTCTAGATGCAAGATCTACATCCGTTAACAGCATAAGCAGCTGCTAAGCATTCCCCATATGCCAGGCACAGTACTCAGCCCATGAGTACAGCCTACTGGATGAGTCTCAGAGGGGTCCTTGGAGGTAAGTCCTAGGTGGCCTCTATGTTTATGAGTCAAAAAGACTGGATCTGAGGTTGCAAGGGTTACATCATGTGCCTGGAGCTACACAGTCAGGACATAGGGTAGGAGCCTGGGGTGTCTCACAGCTCGACCAACGCTTGTATAGGCACCTGGAGGCACACCAGACCAGAAGGGATGAAAGCTGAGCACCTGTCAGCTTGCTGATCAACTGAGCACAGGAGGGCACAGCAGGAACCAGTGAGGGGGAGCTGGCAGTCTCTACCGAGTGGCTCAATCAAGGCCTGCAGGGCAGGCACATAGATCTGGAGCTGCCAGCAGTCAGTCCTGGTACTGGGCAGGGCTGAGGGACAGGCCATCCAGGCAGAGTGAAGGCAGGTAGGGAGCAGCAAGTGCCAGAAAACCTAGGTCAGAGGGAGGTGAGGACAGATGTCCCCAGATGAAGCAGGAGAGGGCTGGGGCTGGTACCAGGCCCCTAAGACGATAAGGAGCCTACAGAGGGTCAAGCTGGAGGACTGTGGGGTGATAACTGCCTTGCAGAAAGCCTCCTTTGGCCAGAGGGATGGACTAGGGGCAAAGCCGAGGTAGGAAGAGGTTGTAAGGAGAACGAAGCCGTGGTTCAGGTGCAAGATGGCGGGCAGGGCTGCAAGGCCTGTGAGGAGGGGGCCCACCCCCAATTTGTCAGATGGAACAGAGGATAAGGAAAGAACCAGGGAGGACATGTAGGCCGTAGGCCAGGGCTTGGTTCCAAAGTACCTCCAGTCTCGCCAGCCTTCCTCCCTACCCTCCCACCTACAGAAACGACTTTTGGCAGTACCTGAAGGACCAGGCCACATACCTGTGTGCCTTTTACACACTGGCCTATCGGCAATTCACCCCACTGTCCCCCAGAAACTCCCACTTATCTTGCATGTCTAAGAGCACACACCCCGACCCCAGCTTTCTGTGATACCCAGACGTGGCTGGGGCTGTACCCTAGTCAGCTCTGCTTGTACATGTGTCCTCACATCCACCACGTAACCACTGAGCTGTCTGCAAACATGCCACCTCCCCAGCTGAGTCTCAGATTCAGCCTGGGATTGGCCTAGTGTGAGCACGACTCGGCAGGGTCCTGGGGTGGGTGAGGGATGGGCATCTGGTTGGCCAAAGGGTGAACTGAAGATGACAGGTGGGGCAGCCGTGTGACCTTGGACAGGCCATCTTACCCCTCCTTGCTTCAGTTTCCTCTCCTGTGACATAAAGGTACAATGGTGCCACCTCAATGTGGTTACTGTATCAGACACTGCGTCCAACTCGCAGTGAGTGCTGAGCGGGCTTTGCTCTGGGGTGTCACAGGTGGGGGTATGGCAGGTGTCTGTGGATGACAGACAGACAAGCGGGCAGGTCCACGGGTTGACGGGTGCACAGCCGGGCAGGTGAGGGGAGCCGGGACGCCTGCAGGGATTTGCGCAGCTTGTTAGATGTCCAGGTCTGGGGCCGGGAGAGGGGACGGCCAGTGGGGGGTGTGATGGCACTGGGGGAAGGCAGCTGAGGGCGCAGCCTGATAAATCACTGCCTTCGGTGGGGTGGGGCCATGGGGGTGGAACAGGTGCGGCCCGAGAAAAGAGGGAAAAACCAGGTAGTGCCGTCCTAAAGCCCTGAGAAGGAGAGTTTCATAGAGGGGGAGCGAAGGAACCAAAAGCCAGCCGAGGTCAGTAAGAGGAGGGGTTTGCGACACTGAGAAGAACGTCCTGGAGGCCATCGGTGACCCTGGTAGGAGCAGTTTCAATTCTGGATATAGAGAGAGCAAGTCTGCCGCGGGATGGGCAAGGTGGGAGACAGGAGGCGGCAGGCAGAGGTGAGTTTCTGTGGGAAAGTGGCTGTGAAGGGCAGAGAGGGCAGGGCCTGCAGGGGTGGGGCAGGCAGGTTCTGGGCGGATTCGTTTTAAGGTCAGAAACTTGACATGCACTTGGCCAGGACAGGAGACGGCTGACCTGGGGACAGGGCCCTGGTGCCTGTGGAGATGTGAGGGTGCATGAGGCAGGCGCCTACCGGGGACAGCGGTGGGTGGAGCGGGCGCAATCTCAAGGGTCTCGTCCAGCAATGTAGCTCTAGGTTGGGTGAAGCTATGACCATGTATGTCCACAAACAAATGAGATCCCTGGGCTGGGGCCAGGGAGAGGTGGGACTTGGAAAGTGGAGACCCCAGTTAGGGGTAGGGAGAGGCCGCATCCTTTAAACCCAAATCCACCCCGCCAACCCCAGCTCCATTCCTCCCAGCCCCATTCCGCCCAACAGCCCAGCCATACCTACAGACTTGGTCCGTGGAATCCCCTTCCGCAAGGAGCCCGGCAGCTTCTCTGGGCCCGCGAGGCCCTGGCGCTCAAACAATGACTGTGGGGGTCAGGGAGGGGGATATGGAGGTTCCAGGGCACTGGGGACCCCAGTCTTCCTCCTAAGCCAGAGACCAGTCACCCCACGCACGCACTCCAACGGTGCTGGCGCCCACGGCACCTGGACCAAGAATCGGATCCAGGCCCCGGCCGGGGGAGCAGGGGATGCCGCCTGCTGCGGCCTGGGCAAGGGGGCCGTGTGGACGGTGGCACGGTGCAGTAGCTGGGCAGGGTGGGTGGAGACCCTGGGTATGAGCTGGGGGAGGGTGGGGAGGAGCACAGAAGGCACGGGGGTGAGACAGTGGTCAGGGGACAGGGCATCTCGGAGGTCCTAGGTGTGACACAGGGGCGGCCTGAGGCCTGAGGCCCTGCAAGCAGCAGCCACAGGAGCGAGAACCCAGCAAGTGTCAAAATGTGGCCCTTCTGGGGGCTGCCGCGGCCTCGAGCATCTCTGAGAGGCTGCAGGCGCTGCACCCACCTCCAGAGAAGGGCTCCGAATGACGGGCCCTCACCTCAGTAAGGAGGGGACGTGACATTCTGAGCCCCACACCCGACTGTCCCGGCGCTCCCAGCTACCCACGCCGGCTTACGGTTATCTCGGCCGGGGTGATCCTCCGGCTGGTGGGCCGCTGTTTGACGGTGGCGGCTCTGGAGTCGGCGTCCGCGATGTCCGGCCTCAGCGTGGGCTCTGCGGCAGCTGCCAGGATCTCATCCAGCTTCTCTGCACAGCCAAGGAGACCCCTCAGCCGCCGGGACATGCCTGCGGCCGCACTGCCACATCCGCCCAGGCCTGTCCACCCCGTGGTGCCGGCGGAGGCCACTCACTCCAGGTGACCCCATGGACCCCACTCAAGCAAAGGGAAAAGACCCGGGCAGGGACCGAATGCGTAGAGCCCCGTCTTCCTGAATCTCTCTCCATTTCCCTTTGTCCTGTCCCCGTTCTGAGCACACAGCACACAATTCTTGTCTCCCCCGAGCGCCGCAGTGGAGGGGAAGCTGTTTATGGCGGGATCGCAGCCCTGGGACGGACCCTGACGCACAAGCAGGGGTCCACGCAAGATGTCTGAATGGGCGTGTAAATCAATAATGAAGGAAGGAACGGATGGATGGGGGATACTTTCTGAAAACAGTTTGCTGGCCCAGACTAGGGACCTAGAAAACCGTCTGATGCAAAACAGGCCAAAGCAGCCCTACCCAGGGTGGGAGGTGCCACGAGAAGAGAGGAAGTGGGGGGACAGCGTGGGAGGCCCCTCCCCACTGACAGGGCTCCTGCCAGCCCCTCAGGGAGCAGCTGGGGCCGGAGAAAGGGAGAGGGGAGAGCAAGATGCAGCTGGGTTCACGCCTGAACACAGCCCTCACGGGGAGGGGGTACCAGGCAGGCCGCGGCAGCGCTGTTTTCAAATCTATTACCAAAGAAAAGCTTTTTCTTGTTTGCTTGTTTTTATTAAAGTAAAATTAATGTCTTAAAAATGGCATTTTTTATCAAAGCAATTTGGAAACTTTGTTAAACTAACGTGTATCTGAGGACTGTCAGCGCTCTGGCGGGATGACTCCCCCGGGGACAGCAGATAGCACCCAGGGTCCACCCAGCTCTGTCCCAGACCCCACGCCGGGCTGGCACGTGGGGCACGCAGTGGGGCTGGGCAGCACCTGTGTGTCCTGGCTGCTCCGCCAGCCCCACCGCACCCGCAGGCCCTTCCCGGCTCTCTGGGGCTGTGGCGACTCTAGCGGACCCACGTCTGGTCACACTCGCCCTGGCATCTCTTCGCTTTCAAAGCGCCCATGCTGGAGAACCTCAGTGGTCAGCCTGGTCAGCCTCAGTGGTCACACCTCCTGCTCCTTCCAACCCCACCTGTGGCTGTTCACAGCACCTGGTCTGCTTAGCAATGGCCGTGGGGAAGTAAATGGACTTCCTGACACTGCCTGTACCCGACCCAGACCAGAGCTGGCCTGTCACCGACTGTCCTGACTTAACCTCTTTTTGACTGAGTGTTCCCATCTGATAAAACAGGCATAAAAACAGCACCTGCTTTGCATGTCTCTAGTGGGAATCAGCACACGAGAAGGGCCTACGCTGAGTGCACACTCACACAAACCTCCCTGTCTGTGCGCCTCGTCTCCCCAGACAGCTGTGGGCTCTCCAGAGACGAGAGCCAGTATGTTCTCTGTGCTCCGCCAGTGCCCAGCCTGTGCCCTGAACAACACAGACGTTCACCAGCAAAACACGCTCCGACACGGAACAGCCGGGCCTGCTGGAGGCGCCCAGCACGCCAGGTGACACGGTGGGGGTGCAGATCGGGACTGCTGCTTTTGTAATGAAGTGAACAGTTTCCTTTTAGAAGCCAAAATCGTCATCACCAGTCTGTTAGGTGCTTGGCGATTTCCAGAGTGTGCAGGGCTGCACAGATCCCCTCTCTCACCCCACAACAACTGCAGGAAGATCCTGTATCTATGTCTTTTTACCCTGCAGCAAACTGAAGCCCTGTCCAGGTCACAGATCCAGTAAATAAGAGGCCCGACGTGACTCCCACACTCTCCAGAAACCGCGGCAGTAAAGACACAAATGGGCGGAAAACTCCAAGGCATACACGTGGCGTCATCACTGCCACCAGAGCCCCCGGGCTGTGGGTCACCAGAGGCTGTGTCTCCAGGTCCAGAAGACCCGATCCCAGCCGCCCACAGCACAGTGCGCGTGAAGTTCAGCAAAGCAACTATTCTGGTCGTACGGCGATGGTGTTGGGGCCGGGCGGGAATTACTTTCAGAAGGAAAGAACCAAGAATTCTGCAAATTACAAGCTGATGACATTGACAAAGCACTCCCCACCCTCCCGCCCCGCCATTAGAAAATATATTCCTAAATAGATTATTTTAGGTACTTAAAAAAAGGAAATGAAGCGACAAGAAGCCAGGTGGGCCCGCCCTTCCCAGCAGCCTCACACAGGGGCCTGGCGCTGTGTGCTCAGCACCTGGGGGCCCCACCAATGAGCGCGAGGGCAGAACCGGAATACTCCAGAAATAGCTGGAGTCTGCCCCAAAGGCATGGAGAAAAGGTCCCTGAAGGAGACCACCATGTTTTTAGTACCCGGAAAGACACTGGGGAAGGCCTTCGCCTGGGCCGGGGCAAGGGGCAACGGAGCCTTCCCAGGGCAAAGGAGGGCAGGGAATGCAGGTCTGGCAGGAGGGAGCTGGGCCCAGGGGCCAGCAGAGGTGTCCCCAGCCCAGGTAAGGCCCAGCAGGTCCGGAGTAAGAGAGCAGGCACACCTGGGGCCACAAAGCCACCTCGGGCTTTTTCCTCTGGGCCCTGACTCCCGTCATCCTCAAGCAATGGCTGCCAGAGGCCAGAACCCAGGACCCCGCCAGATGGTGTATCTCAGTACCCAGGTTGGTGGCTCTGTCTCCACCTGAACACGGCGTGCCCAGCAGCCAGGCTGTATGTACACCCAGGACATACAGGGAGAAGCCTCAAAGGATACAGGGTGAGAGCACCTAACAGTGACGCTGGCAGCCTGAGGGGGCTGCTAGGCAGGGGAGCTCCATGCTCCCCCTGCCATGCTGTGGGACTCAGACCCCTGCTCTAAAGGGACTGTCAGCTCTGGGCTCGGCCCTGCAACTGACAAGCATGCGGAAGGTGTGGCGCCCAAAGCCCAAGCACAGGCCCCGAGAGGACAGGCAGAGAGAAGCAGCACAGGCCGGAGCCGAGCACCTCCACGTGGCCCAGTTCACCTGCTCCTTGAGCTCCCCCGTGGAGCCCTGCGAGCACCGCCCACCACTCGGGCCGTGGCACATGCAGCGGTCTCCATGGGGGCTCTCCCAGCTCCTCCCCGCCGGGCTGCCTCTGGAGCTCTCAGCCCACCGCTCACCTGAGCCCCTGGGCCATGCTGGGTCTCCCCACCACACCCCAGCCGGCCACACCCTGGGAACAGTCCATCTGTCCTCCTCTCTTGCCCCACCAGACCCCCAGGGAAAAGCCAAACAGGAGGGTGCAGCCCCGGCTTCCAGACCACCCTGGCTTGAGCTGGAGCCTCCTCACACACCGGCAGCGACACACCAGACAGGGGTCGGGCAAAGCCAGGGCCCTGGGGATGCAAGCAGATGACTCACCCCCTTTTCTTCTCCGAATGGAGGCTTGGAATCAAGAAACAGAGCACAGGGGGTGAGAGGCAGCTCCATCCCTCAGCACTGGCCCCGTTCCCCACACTCGTGTCCCTGCCCCGTCCCTCCCACCCCACCTCCCCAGCAACCAGCACCTTTCCCATCTACCCCCAGCCTACACCTCTTTATCAGACCAGGAGTGGCAAGTCTGTCCAAATGCAGAGTTGGCTGGTACACAGCTTGAAATTCAAGGAGGAAACAACCACGAGCTGGAACGTTCACGTGTGTGCGTGCACACACATGCACACACAGACATGCACACGCAGAGGCATGCACGACTAAATCACACTTGGTTCTGTCAAGTGTTAGTTCAGAAAAAAGGCAAAACCCCATAGAAGCCAAGTTCAGATGCCACTGAAAACCGAGGTGGTCACCTGTGTAAAGTAGGTTTTAAACAAAGGCAGGACAAGTATGTCTAGCACAGAAACCTTTTCCAGAATGAGGCCACTCACAGGGACGCTGGGTGTGGCACCTACCCTGATGTTCTCATCACAAAAGAAAAAGGGACCCAGAAATTACAGGGAAGTCCAGATTTCTCCCAGGAAAGTGAATGAACAGGAGGGGCTTGGACCTGCCAGGGCATCCTGGGCCTGGGTCTCCCCTGACCTCGGGCCCCAGCACATCCCTGGCACAAGCTGAGCAGATGTGCGTGTGGTGACCGTGAGAAGCCCCTAATGCCGAAGAGAACGGGGCACTCGCCCCTCCTCTTCCTCCCACGGCCTGTCTCAGGAGGAGGGTCCGAACCCAACCCCTTCATTTCCTGGGCGCCAGCCTTCGCTCACCCCACTGCCGTGCAAGTTGGCCTTCCCCCTCCTCCTCCTGCAGGGCCCTGTGGCCCCATGTCCTCTGTGCTGCAGGCAGCAACCTGGGCAGGAGCCTCTACCTACCACCTGCTTTCCCTGTCACCTCACACTTCCTCTTCTTTCCAGGTTTAGTTCATCTTCTTAGTAGACTATAGACCCTACAAGGGTCTATCAGCTGTTGACAGCGCCTGGCAGGAATGATGTTCGGAATGCTAGCACGGACCCAACAGGTCTCATTTCTTTTCTTTTTTCTTTTTTTTGAGACAAGGTCTCACTCTGTTGCCCAGGCTGGAGTGCAGTGGCACAATCACAGCTCATCGCAGCCTCCAACTGCCAGGCTCAAGCAATCCTCCTGGCTCAGCCTCCCAAGTAGCTGGGACTATAGGCACGCACCACCACACCTGGCTAATTTTCAAAGTGTTTTTTTATAGATGGGGTCTCACTATGTTGCTTAGGCTGGTCTCAAACTCATGGCCTCGAGTGATCCTTTCACCTCAGCTTCCCAAAGTGCTGGGATTAGAAGCGTGAGCCACCATGCCCAGCCACATTTCTGTCTCTTAAAAGCAAAAACACTGGATTGTGGGATGGTCCCTCAGGTACCTGGGGAAACCCTAGTACTGGCACGGCCTCATCAAATCAGCCATTTTCTGGGGGGACTGGTCAGAAGGTCAGCAAATGGGCTGGCTTCCCAGGACAGCTGTCCTCTGGGGAAAAGGTAGCTTTCCAAGCTCTTGGGCATCCAGGCCCTTCTCTGAACAGAGTAACATGAAGAGCCTGGTCCAGCTTCAACAGAAGCCATGACCCCAAGCTGAGCTGTCCCTTCATCCACCCCAGACTCTGCTCAGGAAAAAGCCTGGAGACTTATGCTAGCCTGAAGCTGTAAATGAATTCCTCTGGAAGACAAGGGCCTTCCAGCAACCCCAGCAACCTGTTCTGAGGCTTGATGAAGCAGAGGAGAGAGGAAAAGGAGCTTCCTCCGCTCACTGGTTTCTGCAGATAGAAAAGTCCAGAGAACAGAAGACAGTTCTTCCACTTCTACAGGGCAGAGTCCCTAGGTCCCAGGATTATAGATCTTGTACTTCCCAAAGCCTCTCTGTGCAGAATAGGAGGGGCCCTTCTGAACAGGCAGCTGAGCGTGGCTGTATGACAGCCTCTGGCAGGAGGCTTAGCCTCGTGTCCAGCCAGACCAGTTTGGATCCTCAATCAGTGTGACAGGTCAGCTTCCTGTGACTGACCTTGGACCCTCATGACCCTGTGGCCAGAAGTCTGCTAGCTTCTCTGCCTCATTCTTGAATGAACAGGATTAGCTGGGTACAGAATTGTAGGTGGAAAGGCATTTTGAGTTAAGACTTTGAAGCTATTGTTCCATCGTCAGCTGCCATCTACCATTGCTGATGAGAAGTCTGTTGTCAGCCTAGCCATCGTGCCTCTCTAAGGCATCTAGCAGCTTCTCTCTCTCTCTCTCTTTCCCCTCCTCTCTGGTAGTTTTTAAGATTTTTCTGCTTGTCCACTGTGTTCTACAATTTTACTATGATAGATCTAGATCTAGATTTAGATTTATTTTTATTTCCTTGCTTGGAACTTACACTTCTTCAAACTAAAGGTTCATGTCTTTGTTCAACTTTGCAAAATTCTTAGCCATTTACTCTTCAAATGTTGCCTCTTACTCATTCTTGTTATTCTTTCCCCCTAGGACTCACATTAGGTAAACGCTGGGATTTTCTCACTAGTCCTTAGAGTCTCTTAACTGCTGTTCAATATTTTGCATCTATTTATCTTTCTATGCAGTACTCTGGGTAATCATCTGAGATAGATCCCAGCCATGGATTTCTTTCTTATCACAGTGACTGTAACAGTTCTTTAGGGGTCCTTCTGAAATGTGCTTATTCTTTTGTTGCTATTGTTCTGTCCTGTTCCTTCATTAGGCATTCTGTTAGTTCTCTTAAACTCTGTAATAATTTAACATTTTATTGTCTCTTTCATATTCTTTTATGATTTTGAGTAGTTCTTTTGATGATAATTCCAGCCCTTAGGCTTGGTTCTAACCTTTCTGCTTCTCACAGGTCCACAGCCAGCCATGTCTTTTAGCTTTGTGGGGGCATCAGAACCCCAACCTCTTGCTCTTGGGACTGATATTGTGGGCGATGGGAACATTAGCCTCCTCCATTTCCCTGGTTTTCCTTTCTCTCTTCATTTTTGAGACCTGGGATTCCTCTTCCTTTGTTTTAAATTGTCTCTC
>VBSM01003149.1:225953-249455 GCA_008086735.1 Cheirogaleus medius | reverse complement strand
GGGCCATTTGGGGACTCCCTGATGGAGCTAGATGCGGCTGTGGGGGCCCTGATGACCGCCATAGGGGACCTGGGACTGCTTAAAGAGACACTGGTCATCTTCACCTCAGACAATGGGTATGCCAGCGCTGCTCTGCCACAGGCCGGGGCTCTGGGGTCCTTCTCCCACAACTGCTAGCTGGAACCGTAGTGGGATAAGCGGTTCTCAGGCGATGCTGGCCATGTTACAGGGACCCAAAAGTACAGTCGGGAGGCTGGGGCCCCGAGTGCTCAGAGGTGCCGATCTTGGTAGGCCAGGGACAGGGACAGGCTGGTCATCTCCGGGCAAGCTTTGTAACTGACTAGTGTGGAGCTAGTGGTCACCATCACTACGTCAGAGGCCCTGATGGCCTCCTTCTGTCTCCCAGACCTGAGACGATGCGCATGACCCGAGGCGGCTGCTCAGGCCTTCTGCGATGTGGAAAAGGGACGACCTTCGAGGGGGGTATCCGAGAGCCTGCCTTGGCCTTCTGGCCAGGCCACATCACTCCCGGTCAGTCCTCAGGCCCTCTCCTTGCAGAGCCCTGGCCCCGCCTCTCCAACCTTGATGGTGAACTGAGTGACGGAGCAACCCCCTGCCCCCAGGTGTGACCCATGAGCTAGCCAGCTCCCTGGACCTGCTACCTACCCTGGCAGCCCTGACTGGGGCCCCGCTGCCCAATGTCACCTTGGATGGCTTTGACCTCAGCTCCGTGCTACTGGGCACAGGCAAGGTAGGGCCAGTGACCCCTGATCCTGGCTCCTCAGCCCCAGTACTTGCCCTCCCCTGGGGTGTGAGTGTGCCTCCACCTCTCCTTTGCTGAGTGGCTTCCAAGTGGCAACACCCCTTGGGTTCCTGGGTGGGCAAGAAGCAGCTGCAGCTCCAGTATGTGCAGTGCTTGCCCCTCCCACCCGTGACCCCCAACTTTCCCCCCAGAGCCCTCGGCAGTCTCTCTTCTTCTACCCGGCCTACCCAGATGAGGTCCACGGAGTCTTTGCCGTGCGGAATGGGAAGTACAAGGCTCACTTCTTCACCCAGGGTAACTTCCTCCCCTGCACCCTTCTCCCTGCTGCCCCCCAAGTAGCCCTGAGCCCTGGCCCCTCCTCTTGCTCTTGACCTGTGCACAGAGTTGGCCCTTCCCTAGGCTCCACCCACAGCGACCTCACTCCAGACCCTGCCTGCCACGCCGCCAGCCCCCTGACTGCTCATGAGCCCCCATTGCTCTACGATCTGTCTGAGGACCCTGGTGAGAACTACAACCTTTTGGGGGATGAGGCTGAGGTCACCCCTGTAGTGCTACAGGCGATGAAGAAGCTGCAGCTGCTCAAGGCCCAGTTTGATGCAGCTATGACCTTCGGCTCCAGCCAGATTGCCCGGGGTAAGGACCCCACCCTGCAGATCTGCTGCCAGCCCAGCTGCACCCCCTACCCAACCTGCTGCCAGTGCCCAGACACCCAGGCCTGAGGGCACTGGCCCAGTCCACAGGGAGACCCTGGCCCGGGCATGTGACGGTTCATTGGTTCATTACTGTGAATGTGGGGGGTGCAGGTGTGCGGAAGTAGCATGTACCTAATAATGTAATAACACCAGCTGAGACTTGCAGGTGTGATAATTCATCCAATCCTGTGATAACCTTGTGAGGCAACCCTACTGTTCCTGTGTGATACAAATGAGGAAACTGAGGCACAGACAGGTTTAGGACTTGTCCAAGGTCACCCTTCCAGAAAGAGGTTGGGCTGGGATTTGAACCCTGGCATCCTGGCTCTAGAGGCTGCCTCACCACCTTGGTGGTCTGCGTGTGTCAGTGCACACGTGCACCATCCATTCATAGGAACAGTACTAAGTGCTTTTAAGTGCCAGGAACGGGGTGGGGAGGGTGTGAGGGGAGGGTGTGAGGGTGGCCAGAAGACCCGGAAGATGCAAAGTGCCTGGGAGAGACGGATTTTCCCCAGAAAGAAGCATTTTTTACGGGCACAGGAACTAGGGTGCCTTGGTTCTTACCAGAAACCTGTCTGAAGGCAGGTGATGAGTTGCACATTGCAGGTGGGGATAAGGGGCCTGAGGGCCCTGCCAGCTCCTAGGAAGGCACATCAGCAGCTCCTTAGACGACCCCACTGGGCCCCCTCCACCCTCCCAATGCTCTGCATTCCACCTGCGTACACACTTTCTGTCTCCTGGCTTCATCTTTGACCTGATATGAGCCATTCTCCACCCAGCAAGCTAAGTGATCTCTTAAAAACATCCATCAGGTTGGATTTGAGTATCTATCCCTGCTCAGAACTCTGCAGACTTCTCATCATACTCAGACTAAAATCCAAAGTCCTTAGGGTGGCCTGCTATGCCCCGAGGCCTGCCTCTGCCTATACCCCTTTGCCCCCTCACTCTTGGTGAGCTGGCGTGGCTGTTCCCTCCACCAGCAACATCCTGCCTTGGTCTCCTTTGCAGGGAGGGACCTCCTGACCACCGGTCTTGTTTGTGTGGCATAGTGTGCTGTCAGGCCCACACGTGTGCCCTGATGGCACACGCTCCCTTAGTGTTGGTTGAGTGAGAGGGGAGCTGTCTGGGTGTGCAGATGTCTCCCCATGGCAAACGCTGTTCCTTGCCTACTAAACAGCCACACCCCTCCTTACCAATGGCCTCCCACTTTTTTCAGTGGTGGGCAAAGGCCTCTTGACCTCGGGTTTGCAGCCTCTCCTTGTCCTAGGAGAGTAGTGGCCAGTCTGAGCCAGTCACAATGTAACGATCGGTCCAGGAGCAGCACGTAACCAAGAGTCCTGGTAGTGAAAGGTTGGGGCTGTCCCTGCGGGGAGGGGATGGGGACCACGCTGCAGCAGAGTCACTGGCCCTGACTGGACATACAGCTGCTAAACAGGTGTTTCCAGCTGCCTGCCTGGAGAGCTCCAAGTGTAAGAAAATAAACTCTGTTTAAGCCACTGCCAGTGGGCTGTCTGTTACTTGCAGCCAAAAGCAGCCTTGCTGGAATGTGACCTGTGAATGGAGTGTGTGGTTGACGTGCGTGTGAACCTGTGGTGTCAGACAGTGTGCCAAGGACCCTCCATGTTTGCCACACAACTCTTCCATCACTGCTAATCTGGCTTGGGGGCTACATTGACCACAGCCCCAAATCCTGCTGTGTATAGGAGTTGCCCCCATAGCGTAACGGTTTCCTTGCAGCACCCCGAAGCCACTGACACTGGCACAAGGAGGGCCCACAGGCATTTGTGGTCTGAGTGAAGGTGCTGGCCCCAAATAGGGCCTTGGTTTGGGGTGAGGACAGATGAACTGAACAAGTGCATGATCCATGCAAACCCTCCAGCAAGAACTAGATGAATACTAATGCTAGGTACAACCTGCAGGCACCTTTTCCAGCTCTGCTGCTGCAGCTCCTTTCACCTGGACAGTGTGCATTGCTGTGTTAATCCCACTAGCACCACGCAGTGCTGGGCATGGGTTGTCAGGGAAGACCCACCCTGGTCACACGGTGCTCACAGTCTAGCAAAGGGATGGGCATAGCCTCGGGCCGTGAGATGCACGTGGGATTTCTGTGTGATAGAAGTCACTGCCTCTTGTAGGGTGGGGGGCATAGATAATGTCTGAGCAGAGACCAGAGAACCTGAGGGTGCTGCTACAAATGTTCTCTATCTTGATTTAGGGGGTTGTAATATGGTGCACACATAGGTATAAAGCAATCAGGCCACACACTTAAAATGTGCATACTTTATGACGTCATTGTGCATTTTATATTTCAGTAAAAATCTAACCATGTTAAATGCTGCAAAGGATGAGTACCTGGTCATACAAAAACATAATCAGGGGTTGAGGGTGGGGGAGAATTAAGCCAGTCAGGGATGTTTCCCTGCTGCCTGAGATCTGAGGAGGGGTGTTCAGACCCACCCTCTGCACCCAGGATTGGAGAGAGAAGCAGGCCCTCCCACCTTCCCATTCCTCTTTTGGTTTTGCTATGATTCATTTTCATGTAGAAGTGCTTGCTTCTCATCATTTTAGCTGTTTTAGCCCAATGCACCTTCTTCATACAGGCACATACATTCATGTACATGCACACACAGAAATACACACATACATGTATGCTTATATGTGCACACACATGCACCTAGGCACTTGTGCATGTGCACACAGGTGCACACATGTACAGGCACTCGACCTCAAGTGTGTGCACAAGGCACACATACATGTGTACATACGCACAGGGACACATACACACACATGCATATTTGCACACACATACACACTGTTACTGTGACCCCAAACACTGTCTACAATGTCCCTACACTTCCCTTTCTTCACTGCGACTGTTGATTTAAAAAACAGCACCTTCCCTGTGAGCCTGAAATAATCCATTCACCAGGCTCGCAGTTTTTCTTTCCCACAGAGCAGCTTCCTCAGGGCGCCTGGTGTCCTCTGGAGGGGGTTAAGTGTGTTTTGGAACGGAGAGAACAAACATGTTGATTCCGTGGTTCCCTGCAGGTGCGTTGGGAAGGAAGAGGCGATTTCCGGATCGCGCGACGGGCAGGACGAGGGCGGAGCCTGCAGGGAGACGACCTCCGCGCGCCGCCCTCCCTGCCCGTGCGCTCACCGTGCCCCAAGTGACCAGAAGGGGGAGCAAAGGGAACGTTTCCACGGAGTCACGTCTAAATTCACCTCTGAATATTTTAATTACAACAGTACCGTGTGCTCATTAGAGCAGCCCTGCTCATCGCAGTCCCAGGTGGCAGTGCGGTCCGCTGGGCGTCCATACCCCACATCGTTCTCTGTGCTCACGCAAAGCATACGTTTTAGCCCTGGGCGTTGCGCTCCACTCTAACGGCCCCGCTTGTTGCACCCTGGACAATGCCTTTTGGATGTCCGATGTATCCTGTTACCTTTGAAACCATGGATCTACCCCCTCCAGCCTCCTTGGCTCCCTTGTGTGAAGAAAAAGACCCCTCCTTAGGGAGCATGCAGCCCAAGCAGGCTCAAGGCATGAGCCACCTCCCGCTGGGCACCATTGTTGCTTGCAAACTGCAGCCCCCACTCCACCCCCACCCCTGCAGCCCTGCATCCCCACTGGGAGGAGGCAGCCAAGGGAAAGCTGGGTCCCTTCCCCCAGGAGCAGCCTCAGGACAAAGGGACCCAAGGGAAAGAGACCCCCCAGGGGTCATCCAAGCTGACATGGCTACCAGATCCTTAAAAGAGGAGGCAGTTTGGTGATGGTCGAATCCAGGATTCCACAGCAAGGATGGAAACACTCCCTGATCATTTTGCAGACACTGTAACAATATAGAACCAGTGCCCACATTAGCCATTGGGTCCAGAGCCTTTCCCCCTCAGGGAGCGTCCAATTCCCTGTTGGGGATTCTAGCCCCACAGGACCCTCAGTCCAGCTGCCTGCCCCACTCCAGGAAGTGGATCTCAAGGTGGTGAGGACCCTACCAAGGGGGGGTGGGTGGTAGGTTCATCTGTCCACAGCAGAGCTGGACTGGGCTAAGAGAAGGAGTTGCTGCCCACAGGGAGTCACGTCCCCTCTTTAATGCCCCTTGTTCTGCCTTCTTTTTGACTCTGGGAGTCCCCAACACCCTCCCTGTAAATTTCCTTTTGGTTAAGGCACCCAAAGCCAGTTTCCATAGGTTGGTTGTGACAACAGAATGCTAACTGACCCAGAAAGAAATTAAATACGAACACCTCCACCCTCCGATCCTAGCAAATGTGTGATGGGCAAGAGGAATTGGACACATTAGACATGGTCCCTGCTGTCACCGTGGAACAAGTCTAGGAGCACAGAAGCTGACACAGGTGGGTTCAGTGTAATGTGCAGAGCGTTTGGGATGGAGGCTTCGAGACTGTTTCCTGGGGACCCACCTGTGCCCAGCCTGCCACCCACTCCTGGGAGATGGGCCCTCCTGGGGGAAGAGCCACATCTGCACAGCATGACCTCCCTCCTCGCCTTTGCCCCTTCTGCCTGGACAAGTCACTGACTACTTCCCAGTGTATGCTGACCAGTCCAGTCCAGTCCCTCCCTGAAAGTTCCTGAGGAAGGAGCAGGATAGGGGGAGAATTTGCGGTGGCCAGTGGGGCTGAGGCTTCTTGAGAACTTCTTTCATATTCTTCAGCTGATCTTGAGTAAGAACAAACCTGCCAGGCATCCTAAGGGATGGTCAGTCAGCCTCTGCTCCATGCGGGATCCCCTAAAGGCCTGAACTGTAGGTCACGAACTCCAGGATGGCAGGTTCTGTCTGGATAGAAGCTGTGGGGTTCTGCAGAGGTGGGATCTGCATGGGGTGGCACATGGGAAGAGCAGGGAGCCAGCAGGCCCTTCTGCACCAGGTAAACACAAGGGGACAGCTGCTCTTGTCTGCTCCAAATTTGCACAAAGGAAAAAATAAAATAAAAGCAATGTTGTCTTTTTGTCATCAACTCAAATAATGGTTGAGACAGTTTTGGAAATGGAATTGTTTTCACTCGTTGGGTTCTTTAGCTCCAAGACTTCTGGTTGGTTCTTTTTTATGGTATCTATCTCTTTTATGAATTTCTCACTCAGATTATGAATTCTTTCCCTGATTTCTTGGAATTGTCTATCTGTATTCTTTTGTGTCTTGCTGAGTTTCCTTAAGACTTTTACTCTAAATTCCTTTTTGGGCATTTCATAGATTTCTTTTTCTTTGGGGCTTGTCACTGGAGAATTATTGTGTTCCTTTGACGGTATTGTTTCCTTGCTTTTTCACATTTCTGGTGTCCCTACATTGATATCTGCACATCTAATGGAACAGTCACCTCTTCCAATTTTATAGAGTAGCTTTTGTAGGGAAAAACTTTTTCCTGTAGGTACAATGTATCATGTTGGTTGAGTAGCATGCTTTGCCTTTGGTTCTGGGTGGGCGCAGTAGTGTGGTGTGAATTCTTTGGTTGTAATCAATGTCAGCAGTGTCTGTAAGTGCCTGAGTGGCCTAGACTGAGGATGTTTGTGGAGGCCTTGGTGTGGCTTTGCTGGGGGTGGGATTGCTGGTGGTGGTGGGCTCAAGGGGCCTGCTCTCAGGCCCTGGGAGCATGCACGTTAGCTCCCCCCAATCCTGGGGGTAAAAGCCCATCTGTGCTGAATCAAATGTTTCTTGGGGCATAGGGCACAGTGTGGGCGCAAGTGCTGGGGTCATGGCTGTACCACTGGGCCCAGCTGGAGTCGTGGTGTTGCAGGTCTTTTGTGCGAGGGGGTGGGATGATGGGCGTGGGGGAGCTGGGCTTGTGGAGATGAAGGACCTATTGGGCCCCAGGACAGGATACACTCCAGCAGTGGCTCCATTCTCAAAATGGCCATGTGCTGCAGCAGCTTGGGTCCCCGGGGGGCGGGGGGACCTCGGCATGTGTTCCCACTCTGCAGTACTGCAGCCGTGTGGACTCGGGGCAGCTCCCTATGCTGGGCTCAGGACAAGTGAAGCCTGTAGCTAGGATTGCAGGCATCTGTGGTGGTAAAGGGGACTGCTGGGGACCTCCCGCGCACCTGTTCGCACAGCGGGGAGCTCTCCAGCTCTGGCCAGTCCAGGCTGGTGCCTGCTTTCCCTGTGCTGCCATCCTGAGTTTCCACGCTTCAGAGGGTTTCCATCACTTCCTTGCTGAATTATGGCATTCTCCCATAGACACTACACTGGAAGTACAGTTTTCCATTTGTTGCTTTGGTCAATTCTTTGCAGAAGACACAAGCACTGGGCACCACAAGTCAGCCATCTCGGTGATGTCCCTGGTGCTGAGCTGTTTTGTCCCCATTTCTACAGAGCTGTTTGTACAAAAGGACTTCTCTTTCCCACTCACAGGTATGAGAGAGCACCTGGGGTCAGTACAGGCCGACTTTGAATTGTGTGATGCTAGGCTCATGACCTCGAGTGCCGCAGGACAGGAACCAAGGCCTGAGACAAGCTGACACGGGCCGTATGCTGAGATTTATGCCAGTTCCGTAAACTGTGACCTGGGTGTCAGGGAGATGCCTGTGCTGCGTTTTGAGGTGCCACAAGCCACACCCATATAAGGTGTCGAGCTTCATCGACAAATGTCGAGGGTGTTCGGACGACTCCACCAACTGGCCGTTCCCCCCTCCCGCTCCTCAGGGGCCTCTATTCCCTGAGATACGACAATATTGAAATTAGGTCAAGTCATAACCGTACAATGGCTTCTAAGTGTTCAAGCGAGAGAACGAGTTGCATGTCTCTCACTAATTCAAAAACTAGAAATGACTAGGCTTGGCGAGGAAGGCATGTTGAAAGCCAAGATAGACTGGAAGCTAGGCCTCTAGTGCCAAGTTGTGAATGCAACGGAAAGGTTCTTGAAGGAAATTAGAAGTGCTATCCCAGTGAACGCACAAATGGCAAGAGAGCGAAGCAGCCTAATTGCCAATATAAGGACAGCGCTGTGGTCAGGATAGAAAATCAAACCAGCCACAGCATTCCTTTAAGACCGAAGATGTGACTGAATTGCTGCAATCTCATGATAAAACCTGAATGGACTAGGGGTTGCTTCTTATGGATGAGCCAAGAAAGTAGTTTCTTGATATGGAATCTACTCCTGATGAAGATGCTCTGGACGTTGTTGAAGTGACAATGAAGGATTTAGAATATCACATAAACTTAGTTGATAAAGCAGCAACAGAGTTTGAGAGGATTGACTCTAATTTTTTTTTTTTTTTTTGAGACAGAGTCTCATTCTGTTGCCCAGGCTAGAGTGCCGTGGTGTCAGCCTAGCTCACAGCAACCTCAAACTCCTGGGCTCAACCAATCCTCCTGCCTCAGCCTCCCAAGTAGCTGGGACTACAGGCATGTGCCACCATGCCTGGCAAATTTTTTCTCTATATATTTTTAACTGGCCAATTAATTTCTTTCTATTTATGGTAGAAACAGGGTCTCGCTCTTGCTCAGGCTGGTTTCGAACTCCTGACCTTGAGTGATCCACCTGCTTCAGCCTCCCAGAGTGCTAGGATTACAGGCGTGAGCCACCGCGCCCAGCCAATAAGGTATTTTTAAATTAAGGTATTTACTTTGTTTTTTCAGACATCATGCTATCACACACTTAATGACCACAGTGTAAGTGGTCTAGCACACTGTAAGCATAACTTTCATATACACTGGGAAACCAAAAAATCATGTGACTTGCTTTGTTGTAATCTTTCCTTTATTGTGGTGGTCTGGACCCAAACCTGCACTATCTCTGTGCCTGTGATGACCCCTGCTACTTTGCTTTACTCTTTTGCCTTAAATTCTTTCTTGATTCTCCTAACTTCCCTCTGCCTTCCAGCAAAATAAAATATAACCCACATGCAGAAGGGAGACTGGAAAAAATACACCAATAGATTAGCAAGAGTCACCTCTGGGTTGTGAATATGGTTGATTTTAACGTTTCTTCTATTACCTCAGTCTCCAACATGGCGATCATGACATGTGCTACTTTTTATAATGGAAAGTCAGTACTTTGAAATGTAAATAAATTCTACTTTGTATGGTGTTTATAAGAATGACTGGCAAACACGCAGAAGCCTTATAACAATTCTATGAGGCGGGTATTTTTATTGTAGCCAAATAACTTTTTGTTTGAGTTTGATTAATATACCTTTACTTTATTTTTAGTTTTGCCTTGGATATTTCTGTTTGCATTTGGAGGCCTCTAATAAGTAGCAAATAATACTTTAAAAAATTAAGACATAGCTGCTGCAGGGAAAAAAGGAAGAGAAACATCCTTAGCCCCACCATCAGCAAAAATGACTGTTAACATTCTGTGTGTTTCCTTTCAGTATTTTTCAACACATAATTTCTAGCATACTATGTATGATTCTGCATATTTATTTTCTCTCTTTTTTTTTTTTTTGAGACAGAGTCTCACTCTGTTGCCTGGGCTAGAGTGCCGTGGCATCAGCCTGGCTCACAGCAACCTCAAACTCCTGGGCTCAAGCGATCCTCCTGCCTCAGCCTCCCTGGTAGCTGGTACTACAGACACGTACCACCATGCCCAGCTAATTTTTTCTATTTTTAGTTTTTTGGCTAATTTCTTTCTATTTATAAGTAGAGACGGGGTCTCGCTCTTGCTCAGGCTGGTCTATTTTCTCTTAATAGCATAAAAAATATTTTCTGTATTATTACAAATGTTAGTAAGCACACTTTTTTCACATTTGCCCAGTATTTCAATTTGGTAGCTATACCGTAATTTAGCTAAATCTGTTGGTCAATATTTAGATTATTTTTATGCTCTCATTATTTTAAACAAGAATGCAATAAACATTTTTGTGTAGAGAGCTTTTTATTTAGGGTGCTCTCCTTGCGCTACATTTGCAGAACTTAGGTTCGAGTACTGGGGCATCTTCAGAACTCCGAAGGCCTCTGGCTGTGATCCGGAGCTACACCAGGTCTGGAGGCGCAGAGCACCGGCTCTCTGGGTCACAGCCACCAGCCTTTCCTGGAGCAGGCAAGAGGGACTCCTCACCCAGGCGCGAGGTAGTGTCCAGGAGGAGGACAGAAGGTCACCCAGCAACTAATAGGGAAAGACAGCAGGTGCCCACAGGGAACTCAGAGGTCCCCAGGCCAGAAGTGCTGCGGACTAGGCTGGGGCCGGTTGGGCTGAGGTTGACAGGGGCCTGCCGCAGAGTTGGAGAGAGCGTTATCTGCCCAAGTCCGGTTCGAAAATCCTGGCCTGCGTGCAGGTGCACGTGCAGTCGCAGACGCAGGTAGAGGCAGGGAGCGTGGAGGACGCTGTTTGTGACACAAAGACCCAGAAGGACCCTCAAGGTGGTTTGATTCAGGCAGAGGAGGGGAGGAGTGGGGGAAATAGAGCGAAGGGCAGACTTAAGGGTGATGGGCCAGGGCAAAGGTCATCCAGGCCTGCAGCTCCAGTGACTGGGAAAACGCAGAGCACAGAACACAGATGAACAGGGTGGGAGGGAAAGGGATCCTGTGAGTCCGAAGTGACTGTGGCATCCACCAGGCAGCCGCCCAGTACCAAATGAGGCGGCACCCCTGGAGGTCAGCGGGGGCTGGCGAGCTAGTGCACGGCACACACCGCTGCCCAGTGGTCTCTGCAGGGGCCCTTGGCACACGGGGGCCAGTAAGTGGGTAGGAGGGATGGCACCAGGGAGGGAGACCCCAGGACCGACCAAGCCTGGGATGGGGCCCAGAGGGCGGCCAAGCTCCAGGAGACCGTGAAACCTGAAGAGGGAAAGGCCAACCATACAAAAAAACCTGGAGATCTGTTGGAGGGCGGGGCCAAGGCCAGTGGAGGCGGAGCCAAACCTGATGGAGGCGGGACCAAGGCAAGTGGAGGTGGGGCCACGCCACGTGGAGGCGGGGCCAATGTGTGTGGAGGCGGGGTCAAGCCACGTGGAGGCGGGGCCAAGGCGAGTGGAGGCGGGGCCAATCCTGGTGGAGGCGGGGTCAAGCCACGTGGAGGCGGGGCCAAGGCGAGTGGAGGCGGAGCCAAGCCTGATGGAGGCGGGACCAAGGTGAGCGGAGGCGGGGCCAGTGTGTGTGGAGGCGGGGCCAATGTGCGTGGAGGCGGGGCCAATCCCGGGGGCGGGGTCAAGCCACGTGGGGGCGGGGCAGGCTGGGCGCTGCACAAGGGCTGCGGGAGGGCACAGAGCGTTCCCACCTGACTGAGAGAGGTGGCGCAGAGGCAGAAGGTGGTGACAGTGTCCCTAGCACAGCTACACAGGCCGGGGGTGGGGGCCCACACCCTGGATCCCCTCGTACAGGGGGTAAAGTTTCAAATGTACACACTCAAGGTGGGTATCTGCCTCTTTACAACTTTATCTGGATTAGTAGGAAAGTTTTCTCACAAATATTCTTCTTTGCCTTCTTGAACAGGCAGAATGTTCCGGCATGCTGGCTAAGGAGCTGTACATTTCCATCATGTGACTGGTCTGTGTCCTTGATCTATCTATTGGTGGGGCCTCGGATCAATTTGTGCTGTTCATGTGCTAATGGTCTGAACCACTTACGAATTCTTAACACCGAGACTCTGCTTTTCCGTTTGTTGGCTCACGGAGCCCACACGGGAGCAGAGCTGCATGATCTTCACAGACAGTACCTTTGAAATCTGATGTAGTGACTTTGTCTGTACTTCCTTTCGCTCACACTTCCACAGCCTGCACCTGCTGTCTGCCTGGTGTGCACTGGTGCCGGGGGAACAGGAAGGGACACAACCCACCCTCGGGTGCGCTGACTCTCGCCTGGAGCTGGGGCCACCTACAACCATCTAAGGGCATAGTGAAGTGGCACCTATTTGCTTCTGGCTTTCTGTGGAGAATTTTTTAAATACCAATTTTAAGACCTAAGTAGATTTTTTTCCAAGGAGTTCATGCCCCTGCCCCCACTGACCTGACCCAGGGCATGTGAAAGGGACGCCCGTTTGACGGCCAGCCCCTTCTCTCTCTGGCCTCAGCGTCCTCTCTGGCCAGCCAAGTATACCTAAGAGGAATCTCCATGGTGCCTCCAGATGTGGCACTTCAGGCCAGACCCCAGCACAGCACCGCAGGGACCCCCTGGCAGGATTTTGGAAAACACTGAAGGGGTGAAATGTCTCTTGATTCTCATAACCCCATTACCCTGGGGTCCCTGTCCCCACTGCCATGGGCAGCACCCGGGCCTGTGTCTCGGCAACCCCCCTAGAAACAGCCAAGGTCACACCAAGCAGAGTTTATTGAGGCCATGGGCAAGGCCCACGTACACAGCGTGGGGCAGAGGTGGGGCAGATACACTCTGGACTGCGGGAGTGTGTTAGCAGCGGCAAAGCAGATGACGGTGTAACAGGGCCCGGCGGGGGCACCCTCCTCCTAGCAGCATCTGGGAGCAAGAACCACCCCTCATCTCCCCAAGGCTCTTCTGGGAACCCTCCCTGCTTCCCCCAGAGCTCCACGTGGGGTGGGGTGGGTGGTCCCTCTTTTGTCCCTGTAGTCAAGGATGGGATGATCCCTTGAGATTCACTATAAAAATTAAAATTCCTTTATAAATCACAGGGGAGGGGCAGGAGAGGATCATTTTGGAGCCTGACATCACCGTCACCTAGAGCCTCACCTTCCTGCACACCCCCCCAAATTCTGACCCCAAAGTAAAGGGCAAAGGGCAAGGTTTGCAGGCACAAAGATGGGCAGAGAGACACGGAGGAAGAGAGGAGAGGGAGGCCGAGGGACAGATGAGGATGACAGAGAGAAAGGATTGGAGGAAAAGTGGAGCCCAGGGAGCTCTGCTCCCCTGCAGCCCCCTCAGCCCTGCCCTGGGGATGGAAGATGAGGGTTCCCAGCCCGAAGACTCCCACGAACATAAGGTCCCCCGTGCCCCATCCAGTCTTTGCCAAAGCCATGGTGGCCTCTCGAGACACGCCCAGCCCCAGCGGTGCCAGAGCAGACGGGGCAGGAGACGGGGCGCGCGGGCGGCTACTCCAGGTAGATGTCCTCTGTGGGGCAGGCGTAGGCCAGGTGCTCCTGGTAGTACTCCAGGAAGGCGCGGCTGGGGGGAGAGGATCCTCTACAAGCCACTCAGGGCCGGTCCTCAACCCACCAGCTCCCCACAAGCCCCCACCCGCCTGCACACCACTGTGTCACGCGCCCACTTCCACCCCCCACTCTCCTGGCCCAGCGGTTATGCCCACACCACAGTGCCCTTCTCCACAGTGCTCCACCCGGCCCCAACCTGGGCCCTGGGCCTGCACCATCTCCGTCCCCAGGGGGCCACCCCCCAGGCTCCCACCCCAACTTCGTCCCACCACCGCAGCTCTCCTTCTCTACTCAGCATACCTGGCTCTCCTTCCCTGATCTCCCCTGCAAGTCTCCCGCTCACCTCCCCACTCCACCTCCACACCCCCGTTCCAGTTCCGCATCCCCAGCCCATGCTCAGGGACCCTGCTCACCCCACGCTCTGCGCCACCGGCCTCATGGACTCCTGGGAGACAAAGACATGGCAGGCGAAGCGGCTCAGCAGGGGGTGTTTGGTGATGAAGCCAAAGTAGCTGTGGGGGAGGGCAGCGTGGAGGGGGCGTCAGAGCACTGACCCAGCCTCCAGCTGACCCCCAAGTGATATGGAGAGAAGAGGCAGGAACAAGGGGCTTGTGGGGGAGGGGAGGGCAGAGGCGTGTGGAGGTCCTATGATTTTTAAGATTTGAAGACGTCTCTTTTCGGTCCCAGCCCAAGCATAGTGCTGGGCACTTACAAGGAATTAGTGTTCTAAGTTACTTCCTCCGCGACCAGGGGCATCTGGCCCATGCTGGAACACCCGCTGTGGAGGCATCTTCCTTCCCTGACCCAGCACCGCCCCCGCTCTGTGGCCCACACAGAGCCTGCCCCAGGACCACAGAGCAAGTCCTCTGCCTCGGCCTCTGGACACACGTCTCCGGCCAACTCAGGCCTGCCCAGGCCTCCTCCTGTGGGCCCACCCAGCCCCACCTCTGGTCCTGCAAACTCACAGCTACGTCCCTAGCACTGACACAGGGCTTGACATCACCTCCATCTGTCAAACCCGCTTAGATTCCATCGCTTGATCCAACTGGAGAAGTACCTCCACCCTGGCCCCTCCGTTTATTTAGCCGCTGCCCCAACTCTGTTTCATTTATGCCTGTCGTCTTCTCATCCAAGATATTAATAAAAATTATTGCCCAGAGGGAGGGGAAGTCAGAGTCCTGTAACATGAGACTCCAGGCCCCCGCCCCACCCCCACCCCCAAAACTGTGGCCAATCTGATCCATTCCCTCATGGCTTTGGGGTTTTGTGGTCCCACCAGATGGGAAGCCACATGACATAATGTCATTGCCAGGACAATGTGCTCGTGTTGCCCGTGAACATATCACAAGACCTGTCTCAAATGCTGTCTTCAAATATTTATAATGATAATCACCAGTGCTTGTAAGATGTTGCTAAGTATTACTAAGACATCATCCTAAACACTTTATATTATTAACTCACATAAACCTCACAATAGTCCTATAAGATAGGTGTCCTGATAGCTGAGCACAGAGAGGGTTGGTATATTGCCCGAGGACACACAGCCGGGCTGCGGCAGCAGGGAGCAAACGCCCACCTCATCCCAACACAGCACACCCTATGCATTCCTGACCTGCCCCTACTCCACAGTGAAATAAATGAGCTAATCATTTGCCTAATACTGTTTCTTTAGTGCTTCCTCACTGCGAGGGACCGGGCTGGGTTCTGGGGTAACAGATGTTAGGGATGCACTAATATCCTTGTTTCTCAACAGAGGGAAATGGATGCCACGAGCTCAGGCCTCCAGGCTGGACACGGACACAGCTGGAATTCCATGAGAGAAACGGCAGCTCCTCAGCCTTCCCCACCTGCCATCTCAACCACAAGCCAACTTGTCTGGCCATCTTTCTCCCATGGATGAAAAACGAGAGTTGGTCTTCCCCTCCTGACAGTGCTATCTGCAGCACCCCCATGTCTGTGGCCCCAGAGCCGGCCCTGCTATCTGCTCGGAGCCCTGGTGCCGTCCTGGCTCCCCACCCACTGAGCAGCTTCTCAATGGTGGATGCCATCAAGCCCCTCCGTCCTCAGTGGAAGAGATGCAGACGGCTCAACACCCTCCAGCCCGCAGACAGAGCCCTCCTCATTCTCTTTAACTCGGGAGTCCAAACGACCCCCGGGTGCCCCCACACCTGCCGCAGCCTCAGTCCTGGCCTCGTAGTGCCCACCCTGTGTCATGCCTGCCCACGGGTACCTGCTGCCTCTCACTCCCCCAGTCCTTTTGAGCCCCTGGTTGGCTCGTCTGCCTGGGTGGTTCCTCCTCCTGTCTCCTTCATTTAGGACAACAGGACCCCATGAGCAGGGGTCTGTGCCTGGGGGGAAGCCTGCATCCCCCTCCCCCTGCCTGCTGCTCCTGTGCCAGCAACTCTGCCCCCTTTCTCTCCTCTCCGCAGTCTGGCTGGCCATCTCTGCCACCGCAAGGTCTCGGGACTCTGCCTGCTCCATCTGGTACCTTCCCACCAGGCCTCTCTCCCGAACTCCAGACCCATGTGACTGATGGTCGCTTCAGTCTCGCAGTGTCTGTGACGGATCCCGCATCTCCTCTCCGTGTGCGGGTCCCTCTCTGCCCATCACCCGGGTGGACATCAACCTCAACCTCCTCCAGGTTGGCCTCTCCACAGCCAATCAGGGCCTGTTTGTCCCACTTCTTAAGTGCCTCTTGCATCTGCACACTCCCCATCATGACATGCCTGGATGACCTCAGCAGTCACCTGGTCTCCGACCGGCAGCACCTGGGTCCATTGTCCCTGCACAGCAGCCAGAGCCAGCTGTCACCCTGTGTCTCACCCTTCCGTAAGGACCTTTTTGGCCCATCACCAGCAGGATGAAATGCAAGCTCCCGGCACCTCTTAATGCTCCCTCACCCCCGACCCCTGAGCTCCTGGCACCCCTCAGCCATGCATCTCCTCAGCGGGCTCCCTGCCAAGAAGACCCACGCCCCATCCCCACTGCCTGCTTATCTTTTGAGTTTTACCTTCCTGAATCCCAGGAGAACTCGCCCACCTCTGTGGGCTGCTCCCTAGGGCCCACGCAGATGACCACCAGACCACCCATGGAGGTTCCCGGCATCCCTTGTCTGTGTGTCTGTCATGCCCAGACCAGAAGGCAGCCCGTCCATCCGGTCCACATCTCCACCCCAGCCCAGTGCGGGCACCAGGTGAGTGCAGGCGGAGCTCTCGGGGTGGGGCACGGGGATTGGGGTATGGGCAGACTCGGGGCTTATGGGGACTCTGGGGGAAGGTAAGGCTCTCACCAGCTGTTGCGGGGGTGGCAGCCGCAGAACGAGATGTTCTTCATCTGGAAGAAGTGGCTGCAGCGCTGGAACTAGAGCAGAGGTGGGCAGAGCACCCAGGTCACACAGGCAGCCTGAGGTCCCTCCCTCCCCTGCCTACTGGGCGTCCCTGCCGTCCTGTCCTTCGGTCTTACCCCACCCCCACAGCCTCCCCAGGCTCCCAGGCCCCCACACCCCCACCTCAGGCCCTCCTCCACTCAGACTCAGCTTGACCCCCCGAAGAGAGATCTCGAGGTCGCAGGAAGCAGGAGGACGCAGATGGACAGTCAGTTTCCTGGCGGTGGCAATCTGAGGAAGAAGTTGGGGGAGAAAAGGGTCTTGAGGAGCCTACAAGGGCCTCTTTTTCTTCTCTTGGTAGAACTTTGCCTCTGTTCTTCTTAGCTTATGCTTGAAGACACTTGGCACTGAAGACGTGTGAGATGCAATTCTGGAAGATGTGAGAGGCCTTGACCGTCCCTTGGCTTCAGGACGAGCTGGTCATGTCTCTGCACTCAGCCTGCTTCGTTTTCCTTCCATTCCTCCGACTGAGCTGCTCCTTCTGGCTCTGGTGCCAGGAGCACAGCCCCCAACCCACTCTGGCCTCCTCAATGCCTGGTTCCTGCCAGCTGGTTCCTGCCTCCTGAATGCAGGGCTGGTTTTTTCCCTGCTCCCTACTGCCCCCCAGCCTCCATCACAGGACTGGCAGATGGACAGGTGCTCACTAAATGTGTGCTGAGTGAATGAACGAGTGAGCAGACCACTCCAGGGAAGGGGCTGCGAGAGCTGCTCTCAGTTTTCAGGCAGGAGGAGGACGGGCCGAAGGGGAGGAGGGGCCAGTGGGAAGGTGGAGGCCCCACTGAACTGGCCAAGAGACCCAGAGGTGATGGACACAGCTGCTGAGCCCTGCCCTAGGCCTGTCTGCTCAGGCCTCTGACTCAGGGCCAAGGGTGCCCACTCCTGAGCCACCACCCCCCAGGGGAGGTAAGAGGCCTTGGAGCCTGGAGAGCTGTGCCAGCCTGCGGTGCCGGCATGGGTTGCCGCGCGGGCTCTCTGCCTGCGTCCACCCCACCTCCACACTGACCTTCTGCATGGCCGCACACAGGATGCCATTGCCCTGGTGGCAGGGCACCTCCACCGAGCCCAGGAACTGCACGTCGAAGCGCTCCACCCAGCAGGGGCTCCGCTTGCTCCCTGGGGGCACACAGGGCCCAGGTCAGATGGTGTCGGGGAGGATCAGGGGTGAAAAGCTGCCCCTGCCCCTGGGGATGGGCCTCACCCAGCAGGTCCTTGGTGGGGCCAGGCACTGCATGGGCGTAGAAGGCGGGGAACACGCCACGCTCCCCTGTGCGCATATTGAAGCCACGGAACCAGAAGTCATCCTCCTCGGCCTCCACCAGCACAGGGTCATCCACATCCAGCTCTAGCTCATCCGGGTGTCGAGGGATGAACCTGAAATCGGGAGAGAGGTCACTGGGGGGAGGGGGGACCAGGACTGCCTGGGACATGTCCACCCGTGTCCCGTAACGTCTGTGGACTGAGGGGAGGGATCGCCAACGGCAGGAAGGGAGGCTGTACCTGAAGACAGCCCGGTGAGTCTGCTCTCGCTCCTCCCCATTGACCACACAGGAAAAAAGGCCAAAGGACTCAGTGCCTGAGAGACAGAGACAGGAGACACAGTGACTCCATGTGGGGCAAGGAAAGTACTTGAAAGCCTGGCCTTGGCCAGAGCCAAGACCCTCCCCTCAGCAGCCTGGTGCAGGTGTCCTGAGTCAGGGAGGGAAGGAGAAGCACCTCATCCGAGGCAGGGAGCAGAGCAGGCCTCCCACCCCACTACAAGCCCAGAGGACGTTCTGGGGGGTACTCCAGGCTGATGTCCTGGGTAAGAGACAGTGCCCGGCACTGACCACCCCCAGGTATTCAGGCCACCCTGGGCACTTTGGGGGTCCACATGGGACCTAGGGCCAGGGAGTCTAGCCTGTTCCTCTAGGGCCACCCCCATTCCCTGCCTCTCACTCACTGGAGGACCGAGATGTGCTGTTGACAAAGACGTTGAGGAACTTCTTGGAGAAGGTGAGGTCAGGGCTGTCAGGAGAGGCGTCCCCAGGGCCCTGACCACCGTCCAGCAGCGCAGTCCCTGCCTCCTCCTCGCTGGCCTCACCTCCGCTGTCCTCTTCGCTGTCGCTGCCCAGGCCGGCGCAGCGCCGCAGGCTCACCAGCTCCAGCTGCGTGTGCTCATCCACCACCAGCGTGTACTTGACTGCGTCGTACACCAGCGAGGCGTCCAATGGCGCCGCAGGGCCGGGGCCCCTGCCCCCTGGGGCCTCTGCGCTATCCTCGGCATCGTCCTCATCCTCCTCATCCTCTTCGTCCTCCTCCTCCGAGCAGGTGGCAAAGCAGGCTCGGCCTGGCCGGGTGGCGCGGCCGGGTGTGGCCCACAGCGGCGTGATGGTGTCGCGCGTGGGGTTGCTGAGGAAGAGGCAGGGCCCGGGCTGCGCAGGGCCGGGCCGAGGCGCTGCGGGTGCCGGGGGCGGCGGCCCGCACAACGTCTCCATGTCCACCAACTCCACGCCCCCTGACGCTGCTGTCACTTCGGGGTCCTCGGAGCGCTCTGGGGCCCCGCCCGCCGGTGACTTGGGCTCCCCAGGCGGGCGCGACGCAGGAGACAGGCACTGGCCGGGGCAGCGGATGGGCGAGGAGCCCTCGGAGATCATGCGGGTCACCAGGTTGCTGAGCAGCCAGGGCGAGTCTGCGTCCTCACTGAGGTCCGGCTCCGATTCGGACCCCGACTCATACTCGCTGTTGGTGTCGTCCGGGCCCACGGGCAGGAAGGCGGGGCGGCGCGGGGGTTCCCGCGGGGGCTCCGGCTCCGGCTCCGGCTCCGAGGCGGGTGATGAGGCCTCCTCGATGGAGTTGGTGAGGTGCGAGGAGCGGCCGCTGCTGCTGCTACCGCCGTCGCTGCTCAGCTCCAGCTCTGTCTCCGAGATGGACGAGATCATGCGCCCCAGGCGCGCGCCGCCAGCGTCCTCCGAGTCCGAGCCCGGCGACGACAGCTCCTGGCTGCTGCGACGTCCCCCGTGGCCCCCGCTTGAGCGGCTTCTCAGGTCGGCCTCAATGCCTGGATCAGAGGAGGGCGAGGCCCCGGCTGGCGCTGGGAGCTCCGCAGGCCGGTTCCCTTCGCAGTCACAACCCAGGCGCACTGGTGACTGAGCCTCACCAGGCCCGGAGTCGGTGGGCAGCAGGGGGTCAGGGAGCTCTGCTGGGCAGTGGAAACCATCATCATCACCACGAGCTAGGCCTCCTTCCGAAAGCCAGCCCGTTCTCCCTCCCCCACTTTCCCTATGCCCCTGCCGGCCCCCCAACCCCTCACCTCTGAGGGGCTCCTTGGGGGGTGAGCACAACACTGTCTCCTGCCAGGAGGCTGGGGGCACTGGGGCAAAGCCTCCATTGTTGTTCAGGGAGTCCTGGGGTGGAGGGACAAGAGAGTAGGCTTAGGGGGTTCCAGTTCCCAGAGGTGAGAGGGACCAGCTGCCATGGGTGCAGAATCCAGGTACTGTGAACCAGGCTCAGCTCCCAGGTGCTGCGGGTCAGCGCGCTCACCTGGGCACCCAGTGTAGTCAGGTGGAGGGTAGTGGGCCGGTGCTTGTGGGGCTCCTCCAGGGAAGGGGAGGGGATAAGTGGCTCCAGGGCAGGTGCCTCTGAGCCAGGGCCTCCTCCCTCCTTGCCATCCCCATCTCCCTCCTCATCATCATCCTCCTCTTCCTCATCATCATCATCCTCCTCCTCTTCATTGTCATCGATCATCTCAAACTCCTGGAAGTCATCCTGGAAGGAGCAGATGGGGTGCGGCTGCTCTGAGCGCCCCAGGGAGAGGCTGTCCTGCAGGAGGGAGAGAGGGATGGAGATGGCAGGGCTGGGCCAGAGTGCAACAGTGACCCGGCATCCCAGGTGCTAGGAAAGGGGAAAGCAGGGAGCAGCAGGTCAAAGGAGAGCCCCTTCCAGTTCAGTCTGCCCCCATCAACAGATAGGGTGACATTTTTGAAAATCTGTGTAAGATACAGAGGAATCAGTCCAGTTCTTGGGAAGGGCACAAACTCCTAAGGCTGGATGGCAGAGATTCTCAGAGTGGCCCCAACTCACTTTCTAGCTTCATATCTTCCCCAAACCCCATCACGTTCCACACAACACTGTTTCCTTCATAGCATTTTAACACAATTTACAGTTACTGTACATGGCTTCTGGTCTGTCTCCCCCACCAGACTGCAAGCCCCACCAGGGCAGGGTCATGTCCATACTGTGCAGTGATGCACCTCACCCCCCAAAACAAGAACTAGGGCTCAGCAGATGTCCAGCAAATAGCAAATGAATGCATAAATGAAGAGACAGCCTGCACTCAGGATTCACCAAGCTTGTACCAACCCCAGGGCCTTTGGCACAATCCCTTTGCTGGCAATGCCTCTCCTCCCTTTCCTCCTACCTACCCCATCTGCCAGGCTCCTGTTAACCTCAGGACATGGTTGACATTTCCTCTGGAAATGTCAGCCTGGATTGGGTTCCCTTCCCCCTCATCAACCCCGTGTCCCTGCTGGAATCCAGCCCTTGACACCTGGGCAGCCATTGTCTCTTGCATGCCTTTCTCCCCTACTAGGCTGCAAGTTCCTGAGGGCAGCTGTCCTGTTCCACTCCCAGCACCTGGAAACCCCCAGCACTTGCGACATGGCAGTTGCTCAGAAATTCTTGAATGAATGAAAACAGAAATGTGGAGACAGGGAGGAGAAGCAGCAGTAGGTAGAGGGAAAAAAGATTTCTGGGGTGGAGACACGAGACAGATAGATGGAAGCTGCAGAGATGGGAACAAGGCTGGAAGGGGACCCAGTTCAGATGACAGCTGAAGGGGTTAGATCTTTGTGGGAAGTGATCTGAGGACAGAAGGCACCCAAAGCAAAGGAACACCTCCCCTCCCCCAGCCTAGTCAGCTGATTGGGGTCAGGGAAGGACTGCTAGAGAGCCCCTTGGTGGAAGGCCTATGATGTGTTAGAACAAGAGAAAATGGATACCCAGGAAACCCCAAGGCCAAGAGGCTAAAGGGAAGGGGGGCAATCAGAGATCACACCCACCCTAAACCCCAAGTGAATGATAAGCAGAGCCTAAGTGAGGGCCTCCTTTGAGCTGGTTCTGTGCACCCAACTCTTTCCCCACCTTCTCGCAGTGATCTGAGTCGTAGCTGAGGCCCAGGCCACAGTCATCGGTGATCTCAGACAGGTCTTCATCGTCAAATTCTTCCAGGCTTATGTCCTGGGGAGGCCTGGAGAGGAGGCTGAAGTCAGAGAGCCACCAACCCTGGACTCCCTGCCCGGGAGCTGGTCCTTAGGAGGGGCCAGGGGAGACCTCCAGCTCCCAGGCCCTGCGTTCTCCAGAGTGTCCAACTCCCGGACCCAGATCCTGCTGTCACCTTGACCCCCAAGCTCTGTTCTCCAGCTGATCCCTTCCCCCATCTGAGCCAGGCCAGCCCAGAGGAGCCAACCCTCCCCCAACCCCTTCCCACCCCTCCTCCCTCCACGCTCTGCTCCAGGCCCCTCTGGGTCACAGCCTCAGCCTCAGGGGAGTCAGCCTGAGCAGAGTGGGGGGAGGGGGAGCTGAGGCTGCAGCATCAGCAGGAGAGGGAGGGGTCGAGCTGGTCTGCGAGCAGGGTCTGGCCGATTTGTCTCCCCCTCTCCTGCTCAGGGCAGGCCTATACCCAGAGGTCCCAGCCCCTCCCCACCCCAGTCCTTGCCCCCAGGGCTCCAGGCTTGATTTCAACTCTCTCCCTGCCGGGGCCCTGCTAGCCAGGTCGGAGCCTCCACTGAAGGCCCAAAGGACACTGCCAGGCTCAAAGGGTGTGCCCAGCATTCTGCCCAGCTGGGTGCGGCGCAGTGTCCCAGCGGGAAATGGGAGGAGGGGTCACTGGGGCTGGACGACAGGCCGCAAAGATGGAGAGACTGAACCGAGGGGTGGGGGCGGGGAGCAGCAGTCGGAGCTCCAGGGCCCGAGCGCGGCGCTGGGCCCGGGTCCGCAGGGCGCTGGGGAGGGTGACAGGACAGGTCGGAGGAGTCTGGGACCGGTCAGAGAGGGGCGCGGGAAGGGGAGGGCCCGCCGGGCCCGGGACGCCCAGGTGCGTACCTGCAGCCCGGTGGCGACAGCGAGTGGAAGGTGGAGAGAGAAAACATCTCCGCGCGATCCGCCATCTTCTCCGGGAGAGGCCCGCGGCCGCGGCGGGGAGGGTGCGCCGGCCCGCGCCCGCGCCCTGGCCCGCGCCCTCGCGCGGCCCCCGCCTCACCTCGTGACACGCCCTGCGACACCCGCCGCCGACCCGCTCGCCGCGCTGCCAGGACGCCGCGGCAGCCGAGCCGCAGGGCGCGGGGGAGGGAGCGCGGGACGGGGCGGGGCGCTGGGCGGGGGCGCGCTCGGGAGGGGCGGCGACGGCGACCGCGAGGGGTCCCGGCAAGGCTCCGCGGGAGGAGGGCGCGGCGGGGCCGAAACCGCGGGCCTGCGGGGAGAAGCGGGCCGGCCGGCAGGACTCGGCTGCGGCGGCTGCTCCCTGGGGGGCGCGGGGCGGGGCGGCGCGCGGGGCTCGCTGACGTCGCGGCCCGGCCGCGCGACTCCGGGGCCGAGCCCGCGCCCGCGGGCCAGGAGCTTTCCGCCGCCGGTGCTGACCCGGCTAGGAGCTGTCTGCCCTCGGTGCTGACCCGGC
>VBSM01003149.1:191558-208455 GCA_008086735.1 Cheirogaleus medius | reverse complement strand
GCCTCCTGACTGATTGACTTGGTAGGTCTGACAAGATCTAGCTCAGGACAGATTCTGTCACACGGTCACTGATGCCCCATAAACAGGTATTCAGTCTTCTTGGGTCTGGTGCCCAACACTGTTTTCACTTGGTGAGTTCTATGGTCGTCTTGCCCCAGAACCCTGGGAGCGTGCACAGCAACTCTCCTGTTGGGGCTTGCTGGAGGTGCCACACAGGGTCCTTATCTGCCACAAATAAACCCAACCCTAACCCACTGGTTCTGCTAAGTGGCAGGGAAGGCTGTCCAGATCTTCAGCAGAGCCCCCTTTTTTCCTCTGGGCCCTACTCCAAACTGGCACTTTTCTAAGTTGCCCAATAAATGGGTCAGAACAGTATTCCCTAGTACATGCTGACACCAGAACCCATAGGTGCATCAAGTGATATGCCTCCTTCTTTGTGACAGGGATGCAGGATGCAGTAACTGGTCCTCATCTTAGAGGTGATGCCTTGGCTTGCCCTAGAACACTCCACCCCTAAAAATTTCACAGATGTGGTAGGCTCCAGAACTTTTGAGAGTTTATCTCTTATTCTCTGACATGCATTGTCTTACCAAGGCCAGAGCACTTGTCACTTCTTTCTTCACCATGTCCAATTAGCATGTCATCAGTGTATGTGGAATGTACAGATCATAAGGTCCCTAAGGACTATATTGTGACAGAGAACAAGAGAGTTAAAACAACAAGAAGCAAGACAATGTATATGGCTGCCCTTCCCATATAAATGTGAACTTCTTTTGATCCTCTTTACCACTGGGAATTGAAAAGAATGTCCACTACATCAATATCTGCATTATCAAACGCCAGAGGTGCATTAATCTATTATAGTAAAGATACCACATCTGGCACAACTGCTGTGACTGGGGATACTACTTGGCTAAGTTTGTGGTAGTTCACCATCATTTACTTGAATTCACCTATATTCTGCACGGGCCATTTGAGTAAACTGAAGGGATGAAATGGTGACCACCACTTTAAGTCTTTGAGGGTGACACAATCCCTGCAATTCCACCTGGAATGCAGTATTGTTTCTATCTTGGAGGGGTTCAGGTGGGGTGATGAGTTTCAAGAGCTTCCACTTGGCTCTTCCTACCATATGGTTCTATTCTATGAGTCAGGAATCAGTGTACAAGCTCTGCGCATTGCTAGCTATAAAGTCATCCCACGTATGTACTGGAACCAGAGAAGTAACCACAGGACTTGGGTCAGGATTCCATTTATCATCTGATTTCCATAAGCCCCTACTCTAACTGGAGAGTCATGACGCTTTAGGTGCCCTGGTACAAGCGGCAGCTCAGATCCTGTACCTAACAGCTTTTGAAAGTATATTAGTCACTTTGTCAAGTGGCTCTAGGTCCCTTTAGGGAGAGACTGGAGGAATATTTTTTGTATATACTTATGGCGGTGGCATTGTAGGATTCTTCTTTGAAAGCGACCAAGCCTCCCTTTCAATCAGTGGGCTCTGGGTCTCAGAAACTGGCTCCGACGTAAACACAGAGTGAGGGATCAGGATCTTCCACTGCGGGAACTGACATTAACCTGCTGACTGCCAGTTCTTGATTTCTTCCTGGTTATTCAGATCAAACGACATTCTGGTCAGATGCCCATCTATCTACCCCCAAGAACACCACCGTCTGACAGGCACTGTCACAGATTCCTGTGACACTGGTTGCCACTCCAGCCTGAAGCAGAAGCAGACATGCAGGAGGCACGCGCCTAAAGTGGGATGCCCCCCAAAGTGAGGTGGGTCTGAGCGCGCCTAGGCCAAGAGACACGGTGCGGCCCCAGGGGTGTCTGCTCCAAGGCAGGAGTCTTCGCGCGCTCCTGGGTTTGAGTCTGTAATTGGTTCTAGGTCTGGAGGCAAGGAGGGGAGGGGAGTGGGACATGAGGACCTGGACTTCAAGCAGGGCAACAGAAGCCTCAGCATTCAGAGGTGCGCTTCTACCGCCAAGGGGGTCTCGGCGGTGATTAGGGATTCGGTGTGCCCGGAGTCATCGGAATTGTCCCAAGGGTCGCATTCTTTCGAGAAATGTTTACTGGGCACCTACCAGGTGTCCCCGCACATGCGCACACGCGCTCTCCTCAGTGTCACCCACACTCAGGATCGGCCACACGCGCTCAGGGTCTTTCCGCCTCGCCCGACGGCCCCGGGGGCGGGGCCAGGGAGGGAGGGAGGGGCACTTCCGTCGGAGCTGCTGCAGCCGCCGCCCGCGCGGCTCCCTCCGCTCCCGGACTCGGGCGAAGGTCGGTCTCCCCTCACCTGCGCCTCTCTGCGACACCTGTCCCGGAGCACTTGGCCAGCTCCACTCCCAAGGACACGACAGTTAGCGCCGGCTGAAGACCGGCCACGTGACACGCCGCTCTCTCGACGCTTCTGATTGGCTCATCCATTTCCTTGGTTCCGGGCCACCGTCCAAACAGCCGCTAATCATTCCGAGGCCCCGCCCACAGGGTGTATCAGGCTCCGAAAGACACAAGCCATTGGTTGTTGCTCCTAATAGGGGCGGGGCACGACGGAGACCACCCGCTGGATTCGGCCTTCGGAAAGAGCCCCCGAAACAGGGTAGCGGACCGAGCCGAACGCCGCCGCGAAGAGCCGAATAGAGCCGGAGAGACCCGAGTATAACCGGAGAAGCGGAGACCGGCCGGAAACGGAGCCGAGCGCGGCCGGAAGGAGCCGAGCCCGTCCGAAGGGAGCGGAGCGCTGCCGGGGGTTGGGCCCCGCCGAGCCCGCGCCATGGCGGCGGAGGGGACCGATGTGGCCCGAGGCGGGGCTGTTGGCGGCTGCCTGGCTAAGGACAACTTGCCGCAGTCTAAGAGCCCGGACGGGGCCCCGAACCGGCGGCGCTTCTCGTCGCTGTCGCGTGACGCCGAGCGCCGAGCCTACCAGTGGTGCCGGGAGTACTTGGGCGGGGCCTGGCGCCGAGTGCAGCCCGAGGAGCTGAGGGTTTACCCCGTGAGGTGGGAGGTCAAGGGTCAGCCTCTGGTGCGTGGGCCGGGGTCAGGGGTCGCAGTCATCCTCGGGGCCCTCAGGACACTCCTTGTGGTTGCAGTCCCCGAGTGCCCGCGCCGGGGGCGGGGCAGGGGCGGGTCCGCGGCTGGCCTGGCCGGGAGGGGCCCGGGGCCGGCCGCGGGCTGAGCGCGCCTGGTGTGCGTCTGCAGCGGAGGCCTCAGTAACCTGCTCTTCCGCTGCTCGCTCCCGGACCACCTGCCCAGCGTTGGCGAGGAGCCCCGGGAGGTGCTGCTGCGGCTGTACGGGGCCATCCTGCAGGTGAGGCGGCAGTGCGGGCCCCACACTGAAGTAGTACTGCCCCGCTGCGCATTCGAGGACACTGAGGCTCGCGGTCTGAGTAACTGGTACCTTATTGTAATGAAGCCTGTGCTCCGAGCCTTAGGGCAATGGGCCCGGAAGTCCCAGCTTTGGTAGGAGGATAAAGCAGACCCTCCTCCGTGCCCGGTGCCACTTTGCCGCCCGTCCCTCCTGACCCCGCCCCTTTGCTGGCCCCTCCTGACCCCGCCCCTTTGCTGGCCCCTCCTGACCCCGCCCCTTTGCTGGCCATCTTCCCTCAGGGCGTGGACTCCCTGGTCCTCGAGAGCGTGATGTTCGCCATCCTTGCAGAGCGGTCACTGGGGCCCCAGCTCTATGGAGTCTTTCCAGAGGGCCGACTGGAACAGTACATCCCAGTACGCCCCAGCCCTGCCCGCTCCTCCCCTGGCACCTGCCCCAACCCCTCCCCTCCCCTCCCCAGTGCCTGCCTTCACATCCCTCACCCCAGGTAGGGAGTTCTCCCCCATTCCCCCATCCCTTCCCCCTCCTGCCCCAGCCCCCTCACCACCCTGATAGGCTCCTGGGTGCAGAGCCGGCCATTGAAAACTCGAGAGCTTCGAGAGCCGGTGTTGTCAGCAGCCATTGCCACGAAGATGGCCCAGTTCCATGGCATGGAGATGCCTTTCACCAAGGAGCCCCACTGGCTGTTTGGGACCATGGAGCGGTGAGTCGGGGGCCTCCCCAGGGCTCTTGCACACGTGAGCTGAACTCTCTTTCTAGCAGTTACCACACTGGGCTGTGTGGCTGGATGTGTCTGTGCTCTGTCTAGCCCTCCAGTTGAGTGGCTTAGGTATCCCAGCATCTAGCATGGGCTCTCACAGAACAGGCTTCCAAATGCTTGCCAGAAAAGTCACACAGTGACAGGGAAATGGGTGAGATTGTCTGGCCTGAGGGGTACACAGGAAAGGGGAGGGATGGCACAGTAAGTGTATCCTGTTCTTTGGGCTTCAGGTACCTAAAGCAGATTCAGGACCTGCCCCCCAGTGGCCTCCCCCATATGAACCTATTGGAGATGTACAGCCTGAAGGATGAGATGGGCAACCTCAGGTGAGGGCAGGCAAGACAGGGGTGGGGAAAGGGGGGTGGGGGCAGAAGAGTGCAGGAGGTGGTGCCAGGCGCCTGACAGTGTCCTACCCAGTATTTACTGAGGGCTGGGGTCAGGGCCTGGCTTATGAGGTTAGTTCTCATCCTCCTCTAGTCAATCCTACTGAGGACCCCATCCCCCCATACCTCTGCAGGAAGTTACTAGACGCTACCCCATCACCAGTGGTTTTCTGCCACAATGACATCCAGGAAGGTAGGAGAAGGCATCTGAGTCTCCCAACCCAAGGTGGAGGAGCCAGAGTGCCCTAGAGTGACCACAACCCTACCCTATTCCTCCAGGGAACATCTTGCTGCTCTCAGAACCAGAAAATGCTGACAGCCTCATGCTGGTGGATTTTGAGTACAGTAGTTACAACTACAGGTGAGGGTGGGAGGATGGCTTCCCATAGATCTGTTCCCATAGGGCCCTGGGCAAACAGACCAGCCCTTCATCTCAGCATTCCAGCTGCCCAGGGTATTTGGGGACTGAATGTCCACCTTATTCCTGCAGGGGGTTTGACATCGGGAACCATTTTTGTGAGTGGGTTTATGATTATACTCATGAGGAATGGCCTTTCTACAAAGCGAGGCCCACAGATTACCCCACTCAAGGACAGCAGGTATGTGGGCCAGAGGTTGGGGAGCAGGACCCATCCTGTGAGGGAGGAGGGAGGTGAAGTCTGGAAGGCATGGCCAGAAAGAGGGTTAACTGGGAAATACTCCATAGTTTTCCCAGTTCCTGACTCTTGTCCATTGATCTTAGCTCCATTTTATTCGCCATTACCTGGCAGAGGTAAAGAAAGGTGAGACCCTCTCCCAAGAGGAGCAGAGAAGACTGGAAGAAGATTTGCTGGTAGAGGTCAATCGGTGAGGAAGGAGGGGCAAGGTGGAGGTAGGGCAGAGCACAGAAGAAAAGGGGATTGAAGAAGAGGTCATCAGACTTTGCAAGCTGCAGATAAGGATCCAGTGCAGAGTGGGGCAGAGGTGGAAGATGAGGTCTGGGGCTGGCAGGGAGGATCAGTTTGAGAGCAGGAAGAGTCAGGGTGATGTAGGGGTTAGGACAGTGGGAAGAAGTTAGAAGAAGTTAGCTTTGGGGATTGTCCAGCCTGGGTGAGGGGATCCAAGCAGTGCCAAATGTACTCTTGAATGCCCCTACTTTTCCTGCCCTACTCCCAGGTATGCTCTGGCATCTCATTTCTTCTGGGGTCTGTGGTCTATCCTCCAGGCATCCATGTCCACCATAGAATTTGGTTACATGGTAAGTAACTCTGCGGGTGGGGGTGGGGAGTGCTGGGTGGGGCATGGGGAGCAGCAGGGCCACATGTCCTCCAGGAAACCTGGGTAATCCCAAGTGGCTGTGGGCAGACCCAGCTGGCTGTAGGGTGCTTGTCTCAAGCCTTCTCACCACTGTGTGTTGTGGGTTTCCTTCCCTAGGAGTATGCCCAGTCTCGGTTCCAGTTCTACTTCCAGCAGAAGAGGCAGCTGACCAGCTTCCACCCCTCATCCTGACTCTCCACCCTCCTAGTCCTTGGATTTCTCCTAGAGCCTCCAGGGCAGGACCTTGGAGGGAAGGGCTAAGAGCAGAAGGCCCTGGGGACTGGGCTGAGGCCCCAAGTGAGACTGGGGTTGAGGAGGCTGACCTCTCCCCTAGTTTGAGTAGGTCCTATGATGGGCAGGGAGCCCCTGTGCTATGTACCTTAAGACAATAAATGTGCTTCTTCCTTCACACCCTGTGCTGGCCCTGCTCAGAAGCAGCAGAAAGTACCAAAACGAGTACACACAGACAGACAAAGTGACCACTGCTCTCACTGTTCAGTACTCTGGGTTTGAAAGTGGTTGAGGGTCCACTCTGCCAATCGAGGTCGCCTATCCCTCCCCTCTCCTCTGACTCCAGCTTAGCAATAATAAATACTAGGAGGACTTGTGGAGGGAGGACTGGAGAGAGATGAGGGTACAAAGAGGGCTCTGGAGGCGGACTGCCACCCCGAAGCACCAGGGATCTGGAAACAGCTGAGACACATTGGTGACCTTTCCCCTACTTTCTGCTATTTTTAGCCCTAATGCCACCATCCTCACGTGAGACCCTTTGTGGCCACCCCCAGGCTCCCAGACCTTTGAGCAGCCTTCAGTGTGCAGAAACCCTGCCCCCTTCTTGACTCCCGCTGTGGAGGGGGGTTCTGGTTCCCGCCCCACATCTGTTTTCTCAACCCCAATTTGGGAGTGGGTGTCAGGTTTCTGGGGAGGGCGGGGCGGAGGTGGCAAGGCCTGAAGGACGTGGGGACACGGGCCAGAGTGGCCAGCCTCACACAGACAGGAGCGAACCCGAGCTGTGAGTAGGGGCCGGCGCCGGGGTTGGCACAGCTGGGCTGGGGGTCGCCCGAACCCCGCCTCTGTCCAGGCGGACCCCGCTTCCTGGGGCGTGTCTCCCAGCCACCTGTCTTCTCCCCTCGCTGACGCTCCCGCCCCGAGGCCGCTCTTCGCTGCCCTTGGGGCTCCCAGAGCTTTCAAGGCTCGAACCCTTGCGACTCTGCGCCACCGCCACCGTGGGCGTGAGGGTTCTGCCCGCGGCGGTTGGCCGGGCTGGGCTCCTGGCGAGGGGCGCGGGCAGGGGGCGGGGCCTCGGGGCAGGCGGGGGCGGGGCCGACCTGAGCGCGCCCGCGTACCCTCCTCCCCCCTCCCAGGTGCCAACCAACCCCCAGGATGGCAGAAGCCCACCAGGCTGTGGCCTTCCAGTTCACGGTGACCCCAGAAGGGGTCGACTTCCGGCTCAGTCGGGAGGCCCTGAAACACATCTACCTCGCCGGGATCAACTCCTGGAAGAAACGCCTGATTCGAATCAAGGTGGGCACAGGTGGCTCTCCCCACCTCTTTCTCCCAGCAGGTGCAGAAGAGAGTCCTCAGAGCTGAGGCAGAGGCCAGGTGTCAGCTGTTACCCCATTGTCAGGGACCCTCACCACCACCTTGGCTGGCAGTTCTCTGAGCTTAGGCGCTATCGTGCAGACACCAGAGGGGTGCTCAAAGGTGTGGAGGAGTAAGAAGAGCACAGCAGGTGGATGAAGAGAGAAAGCCTTCCAGGCAAAGACCAAGAACCCTTTCCCAAGACTTCCCAGGTGCCTGCTTACCTCACACCCCGCCTTCTCCATAAGAGTGCCTGTTTCTGCCCCACAGAATGGCATCCTTAGGGGTGTGTACCCGGGCAGCCCCACCAGCTGGCTGGTCGTCGTCATGACAACAGTGGGTTCCTCCTACTGCAACATGGACATCTCCTTGGGGCTGGTTGGTTACATCCAGAGATGCCTCCCTCAGGGGTAAGAATCGGGCCGAAGGGCACAGGTGTCACGAGGGAGGGCTGGGCCAAGCTCCCAATGGCAAGGTTCCTGGGCTGGGCAGATACAGGACGGTAGCCTTACTCACAGGGACAGCCTGCCGGGACCCCATGGTCTCAGACCCACGTCAGCTTGTGTTTGATGCAATCAGACATGAGTGTGCCCAGGGAGTTCCTTCCCCCTTGGTGCCTCCCCTGAGACGGTTCACAGCCATCAACTGTGGAGTCAAAATTTCCCTAAGGCTGACCTCGATAGGGTCCCCTGCAGCCCTCACCCCTTCTTCAATAGGTATAGCCCCTACGAGACCCCGCAGACCCGAGAACTTCTCAGCATGGCCATCTTCTCCACGGGGGTCTGGATGACAGGCATCTTCTTCTTCCGCCAAACCCTGAAGCTGCTTCTTTCCTACCACGGTTGGATGTTTGAGATGCATGGCCAGACCAGCCACTTCACCAAGATCTGGGTTGTGAGCAGAAGCCGGTGGAGGGGTTTGGGCATCTGGTCTGAGATCCCAGGGGCCTCCTTTGGGGTTCTGAGCGGGGGCAGGGAGAGGCAGGCAGAGCACTGGTTCCTGGCATGTGGGTTTGTCTTAGAGGGGCCAGGATGGTTCTGAGGGTCTTGAGTGTTTGCTGGTTTGTTTCCGTTCTTTCCACGGGCTCCTATCCCAGCACTCTGCTCTGTGCCCCCAGATCTGTGTCCGTCTTCTATGCAGCCGACGACCCATGCTCTACAGCTTTCAGACATCTCTGCCCAAGCTTCCTGTGCCCAAAGTGGCAGCCACAATTCGGCGGGTGAGGGCCTGGCTCAAGCATCACAGTGGACAGGGGAGGCTGGATTCAGAGGGCTTGTCCAAACATAAGGGACTGTGCAAAAAGTGGGCTTGAGAGTAATGGGGCTGGATGAGGAGGGAGCGTTGAGAAGATTAAGACAGAGGTAGCCATTGCTTTCTGGCCCCCATGGTGATGATAACTTGGCTGGACAGTACTTAGAATCTGTGCGACCCTTGTTGGATGATGAGGAATACTACCGCATGGAGATGCTGGCCAAAGAATTCCAGGACAAGACTGCTCCCAGGCTGCAGAAATACCTGGTACTCAAGTCGTGGTGGGCAGCTAACTATGTAAGTTTGTCTTCCTGGGCCCATTCTCACCACCATGTGTCCTGGCTGCCCCCTCCCCAGCTCTAACCTCCTACCCACCCACAGGTGAGTGACTGGTGGGAAGAGTACATCTACCTTCGAGGCAGGAGCCCCCTCATGGTCAACAGCAACTATTATGTCATGGTGAGAACCAGAGCCCCACAGGGCTCCTGTGTGTGCTTAGCTCTGTGCCCACCTCCAAGGCAAAAGACCTGGAGGACAGCCCAGAGCCCTGCTGGCAGTTTCCGTGGGCCAGTGCGCATTGCGGAGCAAGGCCTGAAGCAGAGGGAAGGAGGAGAGGAGATCTCGGGAGAGCTGCTCAGAAGCAGCTTAGGAGAGATGGGGATTCTGAGGATGAGGAGAATCCAGAGACCCCACAGCCTGTCACCACCTCACTGAGTCTCTCAGGCTATGTCACCTCCTTGGTTCTCTTCCTGGACTCTCGGCCACAGCTTCCAGCTGTCCTGACATCATTACCAGGGAACTTTCTAAAACATGCCTCTGTGGAGCCAGACCACAGGACGAGGGCCAGCTTCTCTGAGAGCTCAAGAAGTCACTGTCTGTCCCTTCCCCCATGTGACTGGCCCTCCTCTGACTCTGGACCTCCACAGCCAGCCTCCCACCTGTACAGCGTGCCCCTCCCTCCCACTGTCCAGGGCAGCTGGCTGGAACACTCCCACAAGCTGTCCTTCCAGAAACTCTTACACAACTGGCCCATACCAGAGATTTTAAACAATTTATTAGTGGTAGAACTCCTTTCTCAAAACAAAATAAGTAAAATATGCATAAATAGGTTATCAAAAAGCAACTTGGGCCAAAGCTAGAGCAGAGGATTAATGGGGTCACTTGTGCATTTCTGGAAGTTCACCCTAACAGTGTGTGCAGGATGTACTGGAGGAGCAAGACACCTCAGGTCCCTGGATAGGTTGGTCCTCGGGACAGTGAGACCCAGGTGACCCCCCGCCTCTAGACAGAGGTGCCCACCCTGTAGGCTCTGCTCTCTTTGTAGGACCTCGTGCTCATCAAGAACACAGATGTGCAGGCGGCCCGCCTGGGAAACATAATCCACGCCATGATCATGTATCGCCGTAAACTGGACCGTGAAGAGATCAAGCCCGTGAGTTGAGTCAGGGTTGAGGGTGGTGCAGGAGAGGAGACCTGACTCTGAGCTGTGCTGGGCCTTCCTCCAGGTGATGGCACTGGGCATTGTGCCCATGTGCTCCTATCAGATGGAGAGGATGTTCAACACCACCAGGATCCCCGGCAAGGAGACAGGTACCAGGCCACAGCCAGGCACCCACTGAAACCAAGCCCCACCCTCACAGCTGTGGCCCACTATGGCAAGGTGCCCCGCTATCTGCTCACCACCAAGCATCCCCAGGGTCTCAGGATTGTGAAACTGTGGAAAGTAGTCAGTCTGTGACAGATACTAGACATCTGTTATTCGTAGGCTTGATGCCTGTGCAGGGACCCCAAGGGGCCCAGAACAGAGCCTCTCCCCTGCAGGGGCTCACTGTGTGTGGGGAAGGTCAGGGCTCACCCAGGGGCCAGCAGAGGCAGCAGCCTTCCCTGTTCCTGGCAATGTTTCCTCCTGCAGTTGGCGTCTCCTTCTGCAGTTGGTGTGACTACCTGCTGCTTTGGTTTCCTCTTCTGTGAACGACCTCATAGGACTGTTGTTGTTGGAAGCCCCCAGCACAGGGCCTGGTTGAGGCACATGGATCCTGCCCCCAGGGGAAGGCAGGCCCAGGGCAAAGCAGGGGTGGCCCCAGTGTGAGGGAGGTAGACCCTTCCCAGAGCGCATTTGGGGGTGCAAGGTGGCCCTGCCTCAGCTCACCGTGGCTTCTGTCACAGATGTGCTGCAGCATCTCTCGGACAGCAGGCACGTGGCTGTCTACCACAAGGGGCGCTTCTTCAAGGTCTGGCTCTATGAGGGCTCCCGCCTGCTCAAGCCTAGGGACCTGGAGATGCAGTTCCAGAGGATCCTGGACGACCCTTCCCCACCTCAGCCTGGGGAGGAGAAACTGGCAGCCCTCACCGCAGGGGGAAGGTACTGGCCTGTGGGAAGGGCTGTCCTGACTGAGGTTCAGGGGAGAGGAGCTCAGCCCTGCCTGCCACCCTGGCACTGGGGGCTAGAGACACAACCAGGAGAGGGGTGCACAGGACCTGCGGTAGTGGAGGGCACCGGTGGTAACATCAGTGGGACAGCAGGTGTAACCCATGTCCAGCGGGTGGCAGCTAGGTGGGAGTGCGTGGAGACAGCTTGCACCCCCATCTCCAGGCCCAGCCAGGTCCTGGGAGGCACCTCACCCAAGCCCTTGTGCTGCAGGATGGAGTGGGCACAGGCACGCCAAGCCTTCTTCAGCTCCGGCAAGAACAAGGCTGCCCTGGAGGCCATCGAGCGCGCTGCTTTCTTTGTGGCTCTGGATGAGGAGTCCTACCAGTATGACCCTGACGACGAGGCTAGCCTCAGCCTCTACGGCAAGGCCCTGCTACACGGCAACTGCTACAACAGGTATGGCACCCCCAGCCCCACAGGTTAGAGATGAGAGTTAAAGGTTAGTAGTTAGGGTTAGAGGTTAGGGGTAACATTAGAAGTTAGAGTTACAGGGTTAGGATTAGAGGATTAAGATTAGAAGTTAGGGTTATGATTAGTAGTGAGATAGAGTTAGAGGTTAGGGTTAGAAGTTAGAGGTTAAACTTGAGGCTGGAGGTTAGGGTTAGGGTTAGGGATGGAGGTCACTTTTAGGGTTAGTGGTTACAGTCAGAGGTAAAGGTTAGAGATAGACATAGGGTCATCATTGTGTCTACTTCTCCTGCAGGTGGTTTGACAAGTCTTTCACTCTCATTTCCTTCAAGAATGGGCAGTTGGGTCTCAACACGGAACATGCATGGGCAGATGCCCCCATCATTGGGCACCTCTGGGAGGTAACAGCCCTGGAGAGGGGAACTGCAGGGCAGGCTTGGAGGGATGAGGCTAGCCTCTCAGTCTGACCCTTCTCCTGTAGTTTGCCCTGGGCACAGACAGCTTCCACCTGGGATACACAGAGACTGGGCACTGCCTGGGGAAACCGAACTCTGCACTGGCACCTCCTCTGCGGCTGCAGTGGGACATTCCTAAGCAGGTGGGGCAGGGGCACCTAAGTCACTCTGCCTCCCCCTCCCATCCTCGCCCCACCACCCGGCCTGGCCCTCAGGGGAAGGGACAGGAACTTCTCACGGTGCTGGATAGGGTCCACACTGGCATCCAGAACAAAGACCCCTCAAGGCCATCTGTGGATAGAGCAAAACATGTGATGCGAAGATCATGTCCATGAAGCACCTGTTAGCGCCTCCCTCTTCCCCACAAAGCTCAGCCTGGCCCCCGGTGGCCAATTCCCCCCAGGTTGTCCCCATGGCCCCTCCTCCTAAAGATGTTGGGGCCGGCTTTGCCCTTCATCAGCTGAACTTCATGTCTCCTAGATGTGACCCAGAGTCCTGCTTGGAGAGCTCTACCCCCAGCTGACCCTTTCCATGTCTCTGGCAGTGCCAGGCAGTCATCGAGAGTTCCTACAAGGTGGCCAAGGCACTGGCAGACGACGTGGAGCTGTACTGCTTCCAGTTCCTGTCCTTTGGCAAAGGCCTCATCAAGAAGTGTCGGACCAGCCCTGATGCCTTCGTGCAGATTGCCCTGCAGCTGGCTCACTTTCGGGTAGGAGACCCCCTGGGCTGCTGAGTGGACGGGGTGGCACCAGTGCCCACCTGCCAGATTCACCCCTCTGTGTACCCCAGGACAGGGGTAAGTTCTGCCTGACCTATGAGGCCTCGATGACCAGAATGTTCCGGGAGGGACGGACTGAGACCGTGCGTTCTTGTACCAATGAATCCACAGCCTTCGTGCAGGCCATGATGGAGGGGTCCCACATGGTGAGTCTCCCCACCCACAAAGGGGGTCCCGGTCACATGGTGAGGTGTCCTCTCCACTGCCCGTCTGCCTGAAGGGTCAGGGCTTCTCTTCACCCCTCAACTTCTGCCCCCCAGAAACCAGACCTCCAAGATCTCTTCCGGAAAGCTGCTGAGAAGCACCAGAACATGTACCGCCTGGCCATGACGGGGGCTGGGATCGACAGGCACCTCTTCTGCCTTTACGTGGTCTCCAAGTATCTGGGGGTCAGCTCCCCTTTCCTGGCTGAGGTCAGTGTTGTTGATGAGTGTGTCTTCTGTCCCTCTGCCCTCTTAGGCCCAGGGGCTCAGTCTGTTTTCTATCTGGCAACTCCCCTGGAGGGCTGGGCTGGCTTTCCTGCCCACACCCCCCACCCAGGCTTGTGGTCCTGGGACCAAGCAGGAGCAGCTCCTCCTCATGGAGTAGGCAGCCTTGGGAGCCTGGGGACAGACAAATATGTAATCTTTCAGGTGGTGACAGTGTCAAAGAGGCTAAGGGGCAGGGACAGGCAGGTCACTGGGGACTCGTGTGGCAAGATTCATGGGGGGCCAGGGCAGCGGTGAGGGGGCTCCGGCACTCATGTCCATTCCTACATCCTTGGCAGGACAGTGTCTGGCCTGGTTGGACAAGTGTGTGCTGAGTGCATCTGACTGACTGCAGCCTCCCTGTTGCAGGTGCTCGCAGAACCATGGCGCCTCTCCACCAGCCAGATCCCTCAATCCCAGATCCGCATGTTTGACCCTGACCAGCATCCCCATCACCTGGGCGCTGGAGGTGGCTTTGGCCCCGTGAGTGCCCCTGAAGGGGGGTGGGTGGGCAGCTCTGAGGCCCGGGGGTTTCAGTGGGGAGCGCAGGGCCTCGAGGTCAGACCGGAGGCAGGAGCACCTTGCTTAGAGGAGAACATAACTGGACCTGCATGGAAGCAGAATGGTAGCTATGGACCTAGGCAGACAGGTACCTGGGACCCACCCATCCCAATCGCTTCCCCGCTGGAGCGTGACCATGTCCAGGGCTGGTTTCAGGAGACCAGGTAGCACACTGGGTGCTGCTTACCCAAGAGAATCCTGCTGTCTCTCACTGAGACCTTCATATGGGCTAGTTTGTCAGAAGGCTAGAGACCCCCTTGGAGAGAGGAAATGGTCTAAAGTATGAGCCCCCTGAGGAAAAGTATGAGCCCCCTCCCCTAGGACTGGGAGGTCCTAGAACCCTGGGTGAGGTCTAGAACTGCAGGGGTCACCGTTCTTTGGTTTTCACACTGTTTCCTGGGGGTGGTCCTCAGGGAAAATGCAGCATATAGGGGTAGGGCCCCTCCTGCGAACCTTGTGGGAAGAGCAAGCACATGAGCTTGGCTTTCAGATCTCCAAGGTTTGATTTGTGTCTTTCCCTTCACCCCTCGTGTTGCCCTTAGGTGGCAGACGATGGCTATGGGGTTTCCTACATGATTGCAGGCGAGAACATGATCTTCTTCCACATCTCCAGCAAATTCTCAAGCTCAGAGACGGTGAGTCTCTCCTCTTCCAGTTCAGGCCTGAGGAAGGGGGTGCTACCTGGCTGGGGAGGAGTCCTTGCTTGTGGGGACAGGGGTGCTGGCACACCTGAAGGTGCATCTGAGCTCTTGGCTCCCACAGAATGCCCAGCGCTTTGGGAACCACATACGCCAAGCCCTGCTGGACATCGCTAACCTTTTCCAAGTTCCCAAGGCTGACAGCTGAGGGCTGGAGAAATGCCAGCTGCCCTTTCATCCCCAAGTTGTGGAAGAAGGGGCCTGTGGCTGGCTCCCAGGCATGAGAGGTGGCCGTGCACAGGTGCCCAGGCTCCCAGGACAGCTTTGGCAGAAGGCGCTCCCGTGAAGATGCTGCTCCCTAAGGGCCCAGGTGGTGGAGGTGGGGTTGAAGCAGGGAGGGAAATTTTCCTTTTCTTGGTAGATAATTAATAAAAATAAGGCTGTGTAATTCTCTCTCAGCCCTTAGACACTTGTGTTTTCTTTGGGAACTAGGAGGCCCTCTCCCTGTCCCATCTCAGGGCAGAGAGGTGGCAAGGGAAGGGCCAGGCTGGGAGACTATTCATGAGGGACTTGTGACCTGCTTTGAAATGTGTCTCTGCTGAGTGACACAGGCTCTGAGATCACTGTCCACACCCACATGTGTGGTGCTTGGAATAATTTTTTTTTTTTTTTTTTTTTTTTGGAGATGGTCTCGCTCTTTTGCCTGGGCTAGAGTGCAGTGGCATCATCATAGCTCATCATAGCTCATCATAGCTCATCATCATAGCTCACTGCAATTTCAAACTCCTGGGTTCAGGCGATCCTCCTGCCTCAGCCTCCTGAGTAGCTGGGACTACAGATGCATGCCACCATACCCAGCTAATTTTTTTAAATTTTTTGTAGAGACCCCTGGGGTCTTGCTGTTACCCAGGCTGGTCTTCAGCTCATGGCCTCAAGCGATCCTCCCTCCTAGGCCTCCCAAGGTACTAGGATTATAGCCGTGAGCCACCATGCCTGGCCTAAATTCTTGCTTAAAACCTTCATTTGTTCCCTGCGGCCACTTCTGTTTGTCTACCAGACAGGAGGGCCCACCTGCCTCCTCCATGCATGGGTATGCCCTGTGCACCCTCTGGGCTCAAACACAACCCTGCAGAGGCCCTTGGCCCCCCTAGGCATAGAAAAGAGCTGCAGTCCCACGCCTGAGGTTGGGGTGCCAGGTGGTCATGTGTGTGAAAGGGCACCCAGAATAACATATGCTCCTTCACTCAGGTCAGCTTTTCTATTAAAATAATATTAAATAATTTTAATAATATTAAAATAATAATATTAAATCAATGCTTGAGCCCAGGAGTTTGAGGCTGCAGTGAACTATGAACATGATACTCACTGCACTCCAGCATGGGTGACAGAGTGAGACCCTATCTCTAAAAAAAAAATGAATAAGGAAAAAATAATTTTTATGAAAAGAATAAATAGGCACTTAATTACTATTGCTACATGCTTAAGTGAATCCAGATCTGAGCACTCTGCTAGGTGCTAAAACCCCAGAATTGAATTAGATTCAGTTCTAGGCTTTCACTTAGGAACCAGTGTTTGCTGAGTACCCACCATAGACCTGGCCCTGTGCTGGGGATTCAGCAGTGAACAAGGCACTATCTCTGCCCACATGGAATTCCTACTAGGTGAGGCATGATCAAGGGACAGAGCAACTGGCAGGAAACCAAGAGGCTTTTGGAATAGTCCATTTAGCAAGTACAGTCATATATCACTTAATGACAGGGATATGTTCTGAGAAATTCGTCACTGGGTGACCTAGTTGTTGTGTGAACATCACAGAGTATACTTACACAAACCCAGCTGGTTAGCCTGCTACACACCCAGGCTGTATGGTATAGCCTGTTACTCCTGGCTACAACCTGTACAGCATGTGACTGTCCTGAATACTGCAGGCAACTGTTACACAGTGGTAAGTATTTGTGTATCTAAATATATCTAAACATAGAAAAGGTGCAGTAAAGATATAGTATATAGTATAAAAGATAAAAAACGTATACCAGTATAGGGCACTTAGCATGAATGGAGCTTGCAGGACCGGAAGTTGCTCTGGCTTAGTCAGTGAGTGAGTGGTGAATGAATGTTAAGGCCTAGGACATTACTATATGCTACTGTAGATTTTGTAAACACTGTATACTTAGGCCACACTAAATTTATTTAAAATTTCTTTTCTTCAATAATAAATTAACCTTGGCTTACTGTAACATTTTTACTTTATAAACTTCTTAATTTTTAAAACTCTTTTGTAATAACACTTAGCTTTAAACACAAACACATTTATAACCTTATTCTATAAGTTTTTTTCTATTTTTAAAATTTTTTATTTTTTTCTGCTTTTAAAGCTTTTTGTTAAAAACTAAGACACAAACACACACGTTAGCCTAGGCTTACTCAGGATCAGGATCATCAATATTGTCCTACTGGAAAGTCTTCAGGGGCAATAACAGGCATGGAACTGTCATCTCCTATGATAACAATGCCTTCTTCTGGAATGCCTCCTGAAGGACCTGCATAAGGCTGTTTTACAGTT
>VBSM01003149.1:176902-191458 GCA_008086735.1 Cheirogaleus medius | reverse complement strand
AAAAAAAAAAAAAAAAAAATACATAAACCAGTAACAGTCATTTATTATCAAGTATCATGTACTATGTATAATCCTATGTGCTATCCTTTTATATGACTGGCAGCACAGTAGGTTTGTTTATACCAGCATCACTACAAACATGTGAGTAATGTACTGTGCTATGATGTTACAACAGCTACCACATCACTAGGCAATAGGAATTTTTCAGCTCCGTTATAATCTTATGGGACCACCTTCATAAACGCAGTCCATCCTAGACAGGAACGATGTTACATAGTGCATGACTGCACTTACTGCAGTGTGCAAGACACTGGAATAGCAGTGAACAGAACTGGCAAACACAATTCCTTCTTGTGGGGCTTAGAGTCTAGTAAGGGAGATACAGACAATGACCAAGAAGAATGTGTAAATTACATAGTAAGTCAGATGGTGATAAGTGCTGAGGAGAAAAGTAAACAAGGGGAGAGACAAATGGAGGAGTAGGTAGCAAATTCAGACAGTGGCAAAGGCAGGCCTTCCGGAGTGGAGTCACTTGACTACAGACCTGGAGGAGATGGAGCAAACCATACCTGAGGACAGAGTATTCCTGGCTGAGCAGACAGCAAGAGCCAAAACCTTGAACAGGTAGGTGCCTGCTGTGATGGAGGATCAGCACAGAAGGGCCTGTGGCTGGTGTAGAGTCAGGAAGGGGAAGGGCAGGAGGGGTCAGAACAGGGTGGCAAGAGCCTCGCAGGCCAGACTCCGGCTTCTCTAAATGATGGAGGAAGCCACTGGGGTTTGAGCAGAGAATGATATAATCTGTCCTAATTTTAAGGGGATCAGTATGGCTATCCAGGTATTAGAACAAAATAGGTTGCAGTAAAGGTAGAAACAAGGAGACCTGCCAGGGGGTAGTGTTTGTGGTGGTGGAGGAGTTGGGGAAAGTGAGGGACTTAAACTAAGGCAGTGCTATAGGAATGGAGAATTAGAATACTGAGAATTTTAAAGGTAGGACTGGCAACCCTGATAGGGAAGCGTCAAAGATAATTCACATTTTCTATTTTGGGTGATTAAATGAGATTTTTAAATAGTGAATTTGACTTGCCTATAAGAAATATCTGTGACGGCAAGGAGGCACAATGGCTCACACCTGTAGTCCTAGCACTTTGGCAGGCTGAGGCAGGAGAATCACGTGAGCCATGATCAGCCACTGAACTCCAGCCTGGGTGACAGAGCAAGACCTTGCCTCTAAAAAAAAGAAAGAAAGAAAGAAATACCTGTAAAAATGTCTCCTAGACTCTTGAAAATATAAATTAAAGCCTAAGGAGAGATTTAGGCTCCTCGTAACAGTTTTGAAGGTAGTTAAAAACCTTGAAAGCAAATGTGAGGATTCCTAGGGCAGAGGCTCCTAAACCTCTTTTGAGTCTTCTTGAGCTTATAAAAGTACACCTGTGCTCACAAAATGTTACATTCCATATCAGAGCTTTTTTGGGCTTCCAAAAGTATTCTCCCAGTTCTCTGTCTCTTAGGGTGCCTGTGTAACCTCCTCTGGGAAAGTGTCTGGGTTTTGGTAACCTTCTGGGGACATCAGCTCAGTCCGTCCTGGTACAGCAGTAAACAGTTTCCAACAAGCTGGCTTGTAATTAATGTTGAAATTCAGTCATTAAAAGTTTTTTAAATCTGATTTGTTCTTGGTTAAAATAAGTGAAATGAGGAACGATAATACTAAACCAGGGTATAAACCTCAGGTGGCAACCCACCAGACCCAAATAAGCTTCCCTGTGTCCGCAGATCTGCACTAAGGCTAGCAGCCATAACAGATAAATCCTGAAATCTCAATGGCTTTAACCTTTAACCCAATAGAAGTTTAATTGTTGCTCACGTCAAATCCATGCCCTCAGCAGCTGGCCCCCACCTGCCTTGGGGAGGAGAAAGAAATAGAGATTCTTGCGGGAGGCTCTGACGGGCCTGGCCTCGAAGGGCCACAGAGCACTTCTCAAGTCGCGAGGAAGCCGGGAAGTGTAGTCCGGCTGTGTGTCCGCGATGTGGAGGAGACGCGTGGTGACAATCAGCTGGTGTCAGTGCACAAGGGCATGGACGGACCAGCTTGGCATCTGTGGGCTTCCTATGGGCTTCCGGAGAGCCTGCGCCGCCATGGCCTGGCAGTCGTGACATTGGAAATATCTGGGCATCCAGCTACTCACTCAACAAATGTCTGCTATTAACAGCACCGTTCGTGTCCAGTGCCGTCCCGGACACTGAGGACACAGCCGTCAGACACACAGGGCCCGCGCACGGGTCCTTAAGCTCAGGAAGAAGCCAAGGGGGGAACATACCCGTCAGGCACCAGGGCTCTGTGGCCGGGTCAGGAGCAGCCCGGTCCCCCCTGATCTCTGCACTAGTCTCCCTTAAACACCGGTCCCAGTCAACCGAGGCCCACGGTCCGCCTGGGACCCGGAAGCCCACCTGCGGGACCGGGCGGGGAGGTTCCGCCCCTTCCGCTCCACAGATCAGCCAATGAAGGCGAGAGACTATTTCCGGGGGCGGGTCTGGTAACGGAAAGGGGCGGGGCGTCGTTCCCGAGCAGCCGCCTCATGCTTCTGCCGGCCGCTGGGGGCAGCAGAGCGGGACTCGAGCGCGGGCCGAGCGGGAGGTGAGCCGGTCCGGCCGCCGGGGTGCCTGAGCCTCTGGCGAACCCTGACCCCCAGATTCCGCCTGGACCCTGTCACAGTGCCCCCGCAGCACCCAACACCGCGCAGTAGGAGCTACAGGCCGACTTCTCACCCTTCACCCCTCACCTCAGTCTCCTCACCCCTCACCCCGACCCCTCACCCCTCACCTCAGTCTCCTCACCCCAACCTCCTCACCCCACGACCCTCACCGCAGCCTCCTCACCCCTCACCCTTCACCTCAGTCTCCTCACCCCACACCCCGCCGCTCAGTCTTCTTATACCATACATGCTAATCCTGAGCTCCACACACCTTGCACCTCTTACCCTTCACCCCCACACCTGGACCCCTGGACTCCACACACCACCTCAGTTCCCTGACACCTGTACGCCAGGACTGGGCCCCGACCCTCCTGCTCGAGCATCCCACACGCGTTCTGGTACCGCACTGCTCACACCTGCAGACCCTCACCTTTCACAGAGGAGCAAATTGCTGAGCCAGGTGCCCTTCATATCCCTCACATTTCTCATTCCAAGAGGGCTCCCAGACTCAAACTCTGTGTACCCGAACTCTTTGTACCGCCCCCGCCCTGCCCCCTGTCTGTACCTCCCCACTCGCTCTTAGCAAACTATTCCCCCTTACTAGAAAGAGTAAGGCCAGCAGAAAGGATGGGGTCCATGAATGTGGAACGGCGCCATGCCCACAGGATTAGCTCATTGACCCCAAAAGACCATACACCTTGCCCCTGCACCCTAGTTCTCAGATCCAACTCTCAGGTCTGCTCAAGGGCCCTCTGCTCCTCCATCAGAATTCCTGCCCTTCACGGGGAGGGTGGGAGAGAGATCTCCTTTCAGAATCAGAGCTTTATGGTAGTCGTTCCTTCTTTCTTTTATTCAACCAACATTGATTGAGCACTTGCTATTTTCCTAGCCCTGAGCTGAACACTATGAATAATGCCTTGAAAAAGATAGCCCCTGCTCCCCAGAACTTCACAGTCTACTTGTGGAGGTAGAGGAGTCCACAGTCCCAACACCAGCTGAGAGGCACCCAGGGAGCCACAGTAGGACTGAATGGAGGCCTCTAACTCTGCAGCAAAGGCCAGGAAGGCTTTCCACACATGTCCACATGTATAGTGAGAACAGTACCTCACATCTGTGGCCCATCCCTCCCCATTTTGTGGTCACCTGGATCATTCCGTCACCTTCGTGAGGCTGAAAGCTCCCTGACCGCTCATACAGCCTTATTAATCTATTTCTCTCCCATCCTACCTAGCCCAGTGCCTTGTAGGTAAGCCAGTGAGCATCAAATATTAATGGAATGAATTAATGTATATTAATAAAGATCAGAGAAGGATCTGGAGTGATTTAGAGTTCAATATTTTAAATAACAATAGGTATGATTTACTAAGTGCTTATTATGGTAGATATTGTACTAACAGTATATAATTTATGTCATTTAATCTTTACAAAACCCTATAAGATATAGGTGCTATTAATAATTCCCTTTTAAAAATTACTAAAAAATTATTGTCAAGAAGTGAGTTGCCAAAGGTAAAACAGCTAATATGGAGTGGAGCCAAGATTTGAATCCAAGCCATTCTACTCTACAGCCAGTACTGTCTATAATGGGATACTGCCTCTAATGCCCAAGAGAGTCCTTCTGGAAAATTAAGTTGATTATAATTTTTTTTAATCTGCGAATTTGTGAATCATTTCATATTTTAAAATTAAACTTACCCTCTTCCAGGCTCCCATAATTTCATATCTATATTTAGCATATTAAGTGCCATTCAGGTATTCACTTTGGCATCCTTTGTATTCTGGTTTGTCGTATGGTATGTGTATGACTTACTTCCAGTATTACACTAGAAATTCCTTAGGGACAGGGATTGTAGCATCTTACCATATCAGCACAATAGTTTGCATTTTAGTGGGTACTCAATACAGTTTTGCCAAAAGAAATTCCACTATTGTGTCACCATTATGGCAAAGACCTTTTTCCCTTATGACAATGACAATGTCTTCCACTTTAAACCTTCCAGCCCTCAGCTTGACAATAATTTTTTTGTAATTTGTATAAGTTCTGTATAACAAGGAACGAAGAAAGGGGAAGGATGACTGATATGTGCCAAATGTTATGCTGGGCCCTTCATACACATTCTCATTTAACCTTTACAACAGCCCTGTGGGGTAAGTGGTGTCAGAATCTAAAAGATGGGAAAAGAATTCTTTAGAGGAATCACCCAGATGTGAGCAGTGGAGCTGGAATTAAAACATGGGTCTGTCTCATGGCAGCTTCTTTCTGTGCACCACCTAGATGGCTGATTCTGACCCTGGGGAAAGAAACTACGACAACATGCTGAAAATGCTATCAGATCTGAATAAGGACTTGGAGAAGCTATTGGAAGAGATGGAGAAAATCTCAGGTAGGATGTCTTCCCATGCAGGGTGCCTTCCCCTTCTTTCCAATAGCTCAAATCTTTCCTAAATTTCTGAGCTCACATCAAGTGCTTTCTTTTTTTGTTTTGTTTTGTTTTGAGACAGAGCCTCACTCTGTCGCCCCGGCTAGAGTGCAAGGGCATCATCAGAGCTCACTGCAACCTCAAACTCTTAGGCTCAAGCAATTCTTCTGTCTCAACCTCCCCAGTAGCTGGGACTACAGGTGCACGCCACTACGTCAGGCTAATTTTTTTTCTATTTTTTGTAGTGACGGGGTCTCTTGCTCAGGCTGGTCTCAAACTTCTGGCCTCAAGCAATCCTTCTATCTCAGCCTCCCAAAGTGCTAGGATTACAGGTGTGAGCCACCATGCCCCGCCCAAGTGCCTTCTTTTAATGAGGACTTCCCTGACTACTTCTCAACTTTTACAGCGTATAACTGCTGTACCACAAAATTTGACACTTAAACACTGAATGTTGCCTTGAATTGTTTTCTGATTATTTTATGTCTGTTTGCATCTTATTTCTGCAACTGGACTGTTATCTTCTTGAGGGCAGAAATAGTGACTAGTGACCTATTTTGAAACTGGCACAGTACCACGTGCAAGCTCACGTGCTCAGCAAATGACAAACCCAGGTGAATATGACCCCTGTGAACAGAATTGGAACATGCTTTCTGTGAATTGTTTAAATAAAAAGTGTTCAGAGTAATAGTGCCAAGACTGGTGAGGTACTGAAACGGGAGATACAGCTTAGTGAAATAAAGCAACAATGGGGTTGAGCAACTTTCTCCATTTTTGGAAAGGAATGTTAGTTTGTTGTTTTATTCAACATATTTCCATTTAGGAGTGGTAGCAACACCACTATAACCACTTTTATGTTATCTACTAATTCAGAATATGTGCAATTCTTATAATTTGTAAACCTAAGTTTTGCTAGTGAAAATGATAACATAAAACAAATTTTAGGAAGTATGCATATGCTACTCAAATAAAACAAACTATTTTTAAGGACATTATTTGTTTGCAAATAATTTTCATTTATTATAGGATTTAGAAAATTTCTACTTAGAAATGTTTGCAATTTTTTGCCTATGTATTTGAAAGTTTTTATATTTATTTATTTATTTTTATTTTTTGAGATAGGGTCTCACTCTGTACTGGACTAACGTGCAGTGGTGTCATCATAGCTCACTGCAACCTCCAACTCCTGGGCTCAAGCAATCCTCCTGCCTCAGCCTCCCAAGCAGCTGGGACTACAGGCACATGCTACCACACCTGGCTAATTTTTCTATTTTTTATAGAGACAGGGTCTCACTGTGTTGCTCAGGCTGGTCTCGAACTCTTGGCCTCAAATGATCCTCCCACCTTGGCCTCCCAAAGTGCTAGGATTACAGGTGTGAGCTACTGTGCCTAGTCTTTATGTATTTTTATATTAATATATATTAAAAAAGATACGAGGTCTGCCTGGAAAGTATCCAGCCATGTAATATGAAAAATAGACATTTATTGAAGAAGATACAAGAAACACTGTACATAGGACAATGACTCCTCAGTCCCCTTCAAAGTAGGCACCTTGGGACCTCAACACAGTTTTCCCAGTGTCTCTTCCACTGTTCAAAGCACTCTACAAAATCCTGTGTTGGAGTCACCATCAGCTGTCTTATCTTATTTTCCTAAATCTCATCTACAGTCTGAAATCTCTTCTGCTTCAAAGGTGATTTTAGTTTTGGGAAAAGCCAGATGTTGGAGGGTGTCAAATCTGGGCTGTAGGGGGGCTGAGTCACCTGGGTAATTTGATGTTTCGCCAAAAAACTCTGCATGAGAAGTGATGCATGGGCGGTGCATTATCGTGAGGAAGCTGCCAATCACCAGTTGTCCACAGCAGCGGCTGTTTTCCTCACATTGCATCTCTCAACCAAGGAAAACACTGAGGCAGTACTCCTTATTAACTGTTTGGCCTGGAGGAGCGTACTCATGATGGACAACACCTTTCCAATCAAAAAACACAGTTAGGATGGTCTTGATCCTGCTGTGACTTTGCCGAGCCTCCTTCGGGCATGGAGAACCAGGCGACTTCCATTGGGACGACTGGGCCTTGGTTTCCAGATCTTAGCTGACCCACAGTTCATCTCCAGCTATGATCTTCTGGAGGAAATCTGGTTCATCGGTAGCGGTTTGAAGCAAGTCATTAGCAAATGCAGCACGACATTCCTTCTGCTCTGGTAGCAGAAGCCGCGGGACCCATTTTGCCAGGACACGTTTCATGCCGAGATCCTGCGTCAAAATCTCAGATACAGTTTTCGGAATCCCCAGATCAGCTTCTAGGTCTCACACTGCCAGTCGCTGGTCTTTGTTGATTGCAGCCTGTATATGCTCAACATTCTCAGGTGTTCTGCTTGTTGCAGGCCTTCCAGAACATGGATCACTTTCAACAGATTCTTGACCATTTTTGAAGCATTTGTGCCACACTTTTATTTGCACTGCACTCATTGCATTATCCAGAAAGCCTTCTGAATCACCCGAATAGTTTCCGTGGAGGAATGTTCAAGCTTAACGCAAAATCTGATGCAGATTCGTTGCTCTAGTTGCTCAGTCATTTTGAATGCAATGGCCACACAGTGCACATGCTCACTCCACAGCATCTAGCGCCCCACTGTGTAGGATAGTGAAGGTGTCACTGTTCACGCATGTGCATTCCAGTCCACTCTCCTTGACTGCCAGGTTACATCGATGTCATGCAAACCATTCTCACTACATGAACAATCACTGGATACCTTCCAGACAGAAGGTATCTGTCCACTACAAGCTACATAATTCTTTCAATCTAATTATACATTCACTTGTTTAACAGCATTTACTGAGTTTCTTCTCTGTGCCATTCTAGGAATACAGAGTGAATAGAGATGCACCTTCATTAGAAGTGGCTGAGGGGCCGGGCATGGTGGCTCACGCCTGTAATCCTAGCACTCTGGGAGGCCGAGGCGGGCGGATTGCTCAAGGTCAGGAGTTCAAAACTAGTCTGAGCAAGAGCCAAGACCCCATCTCTACTAAAAATAGGAAGAAATTAATTGGCCAACTAACAATATATAGAAAAAATTAGCCGGGCATGGTGGCGCATGCCTGTAGTCCCAGCTACTCAGGAGGCTGAAGCAGAAGGATTGCTTGAGCCCAGGAGTTTGAGGTTGCTGTGAGCTAGGCTGACGCCACGGCACTCTAGCCTGGGCAACAGAGTGAGACTCTGTCTCAAAATAAATAAATAAATAAATAAAAGAAAAGAAAAGAAAAGAAAAAGAAAGGCCTTTGTCTAGTTCTTCCAGTGACCACAGCAAGGAAGCAATCACCAACTAATATAACAATAAATAAACACACACACACACACATTTCAAGCATTATTAAAAGGCAAAATCCTCTTGACTCCAAGGCTTAAAGTTCTCTTTCTGTTCTCCCAAACTTAAGTCAAGGCATGGCCTAGGACAATTTCCTCGCACAAGTTTAGTTGCTGTATGCCTCATGGGAATGAGCCTAGAGAATGCAAAATTCCTCAGGCGCAAGGAAAGGTTCTACCTTGTGTTTTACCCCCAAAACTCCATCGCATCCTATCGCATTAGTTTGCAAATGATTTATTACTTGTGAAGTTCTTGTATATAGTAGAGCAGAGATAGCTATTCTCTTTCATAATGTGTCAGGTTTTAAGGAGTATCACACTATTTTCATTATTATTAATTAGTAAGTTCCCTCTCATCATTCTTCTTTCTTATGTTTTTTAGCTTTTCTCACATGCCTGTTCTCTCAGATGAATAATAAATTCATTTAATACTTTATTTAGAATTGTGTTAAATCTCTACATTAATATGGGAAGAATCTATCTAACATTAAATGTCCTTATTCAGGAATATGGTATGTATGTCTCTCTACTTATTCAGATGTTCATTAAGATGTCTCAAAAGGATTTTATAATATTTTTCTACAGATTTCTAAATACATTTACTTCTGTGGTTTTTGTTCATATTTTACATGGATGTATGTTTTTCTATTTTATTTGCTAAATAATTAATACTAGTATACAGCTACTACTGTAGCTCTTAGGTATTTAGTACTATCCTCATGCTGTTATTAACGATAGTAATAATAGCTCATGTTTATTGTTTACTGTGTGTTGGTCTCTTTTATATACACTATCCCATTTGTTCCTCATGACAGACTTAGGAGGGATATTATTACCTCCATTTACAGATGAGGAAACTAGAGCTTAGAGAGTTTAAATAATTTGTTTGAAGGTGAAACTATAGTAATGTCCAGGACTATTCAACCTCCAGAGTCTTCTGTGTTTTTCTATTCTGAAATAATAAGTATAGTGTTTGGAAATAACCGTTTCTTGAATATTTTGAATACCTCAATGGCTAAGCCATTGAAGATAATTTTTAATAACTTTTTCTATTTTTTCTTTGATTACTGCTTTGTTAGGATTATGCCAATTTGGATATTTCATACTTCTTCCCAAATCATCCATTTTATCAATATTTTCTCATTTATTAACATGCTACTATATCTAGGAGAACTTTTCAGGTATGAGCATTAGCATTTTAATAATTGTAAATGTAATAATTAAGTTTATAATTATTAAATAAATAATAACGACTTTTAAAAGAAATGTTACTCTGGGAGGCCAAGGTAGGAGGATTGCTTTTTGAGACCAGCCTAGGCAAAATAGTGAGACCCTGTCTCTACCAGAAGTTAAAAAATCAGCCGGGCATGGTGGCATACACCTGTAGTACTAGGTACTCTGGAGGCTGAGGCAGGAAGGATTGCTTAAGCCCAGGAGTGGGAGGTTACAGTGAGCTATGGTTACACCACTGCATTTTAGCCTGGACAACAATAGTGAGACCCTGTCTCTAAAAAAAAATATTTTAAATAAAATAAAAATAAATGTTGCATGTTTATTTTTAAAATTCAATCAAAGTAAAATGTAATCAAAACAGAAAAATATGAAGAAACTTAAAAATCATCAAAATCCAGCCTCCCAGAATTAACTATTGTTAACATTGATGGACATTATTTCAAGTCTCTCTCTATGCAAAAATAGAGTGATGGACCAATGGAGAGAAACATGGAAGGATAATTTTTTTTGAAAGATAAGCTTTCATTAAAATGAATTTATACCATACAAGATACTTTTAAGATAAAGAGTATTGCATTTAATTTTACTTAAGAATTTAAGCTGAAGCGGAACTGAAGAAATTCTTCAGTTAAAATGAATATTTATGTGAAGAACTTTTTCACCATAAAATATATATTAGCTCTAGCTGAGCTCAGTGGCATCTGCCTGTAGTTCCAGGTATTAGAGAGTCTGAGACAGGAGGATAGCTTGAGCCTGGGAGTTTGAGGTTGCAGTGAGCTATGGTGATGTCACTGCACTCTAGCCTGGGTGACAGAACAAGACTCTGTCTCAAAAGGAAGGGAAGGGAAGGGGAGGGGAGGGGAGGGGAGGGGAGGGGAGGAAGATTTATAGAGACTTACAAGCAGAATCCACGTCTTAGGGCTGCAGTGAGATGAGACAAGATGGTGGATCCCTGAACAATTACCTGCCAGACCTCGGTCTTACATACCATTGGGAGGGAATGTGTAGGACAATTGAAGTTGAAAGGCAAGAATGCTGTATGAATCTGCCTAAGGGCAGGATTTATGGTCAGGGTTGTTCTGATCTAAAGGCAGGATTGACAGTAGTAGCAGATAAAGTAGAAATCTTAGAGGCATTCCCAGCACAGGGTTTAATCAGAAGTCAACATGGTGGGTTAGCATCAAAGATGGAGTTGCTGTGGCCTCCACACCAGAATTATGCATCCAGAAAAAATTATGCATCCTTCAATAATGATGGCAAAATAAAGACGTTTACAGATGAACAAAACTGATATTATTTATCACAAAAAGACCTGCTTTAAAGGAACTCTTAAGAGTTGTTCCAAGTAAAAGGAATATGATCTCAAAAAGAAGATTTGAAATCACAAGGTAATGGAGAACAAATAAAATGTTAAACATGTAGGTAAATCCTAATAAACAGTTCATTAGGTACACTTTCTACCTTCCAAATTACTTCTTACAACAGTGTTGCTAAACTTTCTGCCTCTATATAACAAAGACCTCCTCTCCTCCAGCTCCCAATAAGATTTTCCTCACTTCTCTTTAAGGTCTTATTGGCAGCCTCCTTAAAGTTCAAAATTTTATGAACAGTGTGTTCAAGGAACTTTAAACTTTCACTAATGCTTTCCTCAAAGTCTTTACAGCTTTTCCAACTTTCACTCACTGCCCCATTCCAAAGCCACTCCCACATTTTAGGTTTTTGTTCTGGCAGCATCACACTCCCAGTACCAAAATTTGTATTTGTTATCTATCGCCGTATAACAAATTAACCAAAACTTGGAAGCTTAAAACTGGAAACATTATCACACAGTTTCTGAGGGTCAGGAATCTGGGAGTGGTTCTGGATATGGTTCTCATGAGGTTGTAGTCAAACTATCAGCAATGGCTTCAGTCTCCAAATACTTGTCTGGGGCCTAAAGAATCTGCTTCCAAGCTCAAGTAGCAGTTGGCAGGTGGCTTTCTGTGTGGCCTCCCCATAGGGCTGGTCATGACATAATTTCCCTCAGAGCAAATCTCAGAAGTGACATATCATCACTTCTGCCATATTCTACTGGTCACATGCATCAACTCTGGTGCTATATGAGAGAGGACTACACAAGGGTGTGACTACCAAAAGGCAGGGACTACTGGGGACCACCTTAGAGGCTGGCTTCACATCTATGTAGAACATCTAAAATACAAATGATTGAAAATAATAAAGTTTAGCAAGGTGGCTGGATATAAGATCAATATACAAAAGATAATTACATTTTTATATACTAGCAGCAAAGAAGTAGAGCACATATTTTTTAAAGGCACAATTTACAATAACAACAGTAGTACACACACATATACAGACACACACAAATTTATAGATTGCCTCAAAAAACATTTAACAAGAAATGTCCAAGGCCTTTATACAGAAAATTACAAAACCTGACTAAAAGATATTAAAGATATTAAAGATAAAAAATGGAACTTGACAGATTGAGTCTAAAACATTCACAAGAGACCTAAGAGTCAAAAATAGCTAAGATACTTCTGAGGAATACAAATGAAGACAGGGGATTTACCCTGTAATTAGCAAGATTTATTATAAAGCTATATAATTAAGCTTTATAGTTATATAAAGCTATACAATTAAGCTAGAAAGCTATATAATGAAGACAGTGTTATATTGCCTTAGGAATAGACAAGTTGATCAGCAGAATATAACAGTCCAGAAACAGACACACACACACACATACAAATCTGTATTACATATGTGTCTAGAATGAGACTCCTCCTACCCCATTTCTCTGTCACAACATACACTGCTTATTTCCTTCGCAGCACCTTTCACAATCTGTAATGTGTGTGTTTATTATCTGTCTCCTTTCGCTGCAGCTGGATGGACACTTCATAGGGTAGAGTGTGTCTGTCATGTGAACTGCTGTATCCCCAGGGCCGACTTGGCTAAATGCCAGCACAGAGTGGTGTTCAATAAATATTAAATGAATGAATGAGAAAGTCAAGAGAAATATATATCTGGAGGATTTTCTGATGGTTGTGAGTCCTTCCTATTCTACATGTTCTAATTATTTTTCCATGGATCAAATGACAAGAGGGCCATGCACTTGATACAATGTTTTGGTGTCTGAATTGCCTTTCTGAACTGCGCTTTGGTGCTTTGGTGCTCTCTTTTACCAATGATCACAACTACAGACATACAAGAACCACCTTCTGTTTTCCACTATATAATACACCTCTCATAAAGAAGACACATAGGAAAATTTTCTCTTAGGATAAAAGTGTTTTAAATAATGGATTTGTTTTTATTTTATGATCACTGAATTTTAAAACTGAGCATATTTCTTTCCCCTCTTTGGCCTAGGAAACTCAGAATTCCAGCTGCTGTGTAGGACTACATGAGATTCATTTCTGTGAACTGTTTTTTTCCCCTGAATTTTAATTACTTATTCACCCTAACTCTTTGCCCTGAGCACCTCAATTATTTATTTTATAAAAAGATTTTCTCCCTTTTTTTGCACAAATCTCGTCAGTTACATATTCAATTTAATCACTCACAAGGTCTACCTTCTATAAAACACTAGAACATGAACACAAGTCACCCAAGTTCTTCACTACTTTATAACAAGGATCATTTTTTCTGCAGTTTCCAATAACACATTCCTCATTTCTGTCTGGGGCCGTATCAGAATGGCCTTTACTGTCCATGTTTTTACCAATATTCTGTTCATAATTCCTTATATGTTCTCTAAGGAGATGGAGGCTTCTCTCCAAATCTCCTCTTGTCTTTCTTAGCCCTCAGCAGAATCACCTTTAAAACTCCCTCCATGGCAATATCAGCTTCTTCTAGCATGCACTTCAAGACTCTTCCCGCCTCCACCCAGTACCCAGCACCAAAGCCACTTCCACACTTTTAGGTGTTTGTTACAGCAACATCCCACATCTTGGGATGCTATAACAAATTACCATAGACCAAGGGGCTTAAAAAACAAACAATTGTTTCTCACAGTTCTGGAGGCTGGGAAGTCCAAGATCAAGGTGCTAGCAGATCTGGTGTCTCTCCCTGGTTTGTAGATGGCCACCGTCTTGTATCCTCACATAGGACCTCACATATCCTCACAGAGAGCGAGAATAAGCTCTCATGTCTTTTCTTATAAGGTACTGATCCCATTCATGAGGTCTGAACCCTCAGGACCTAATCATCTCCCAAATACCCCACCTCCCAATACACTGGGGGTTAGGATTTCAACATATGAATTTGGCAGGGAGCAGAGGAGACACAAATATTCAGTCTATAATGTGCGTGCTAGGCAGTTTATATATATTCCCCCATCTAATCCTCACAGCAAGCCATGAGATTGGTATGTAGTCTCTACTTTACAGACAAGGAGACTTAGGGTAGGAAGTTTGAGCCACTGGTTGCAGGTCATACAGCTATTAATAGCGATTGGACAGCTGCGAAGAAAACTCTGCTCTGCCTCCAAGGTCCCTGCTTCACCTGCTGTCCAGGTCATCTAAAAGGGTAGTCTGCAGACTCCCTGCACCAGAATGTTCCAGGTTGCTTGTTAAGATGTAGGTTCTGGACCAGGCGCAGTGGCTCACACTTGTAATCCCAGTACTTTGAGAGACCAAGATAGGAGGAGCATTTGAGGCTAGGAGTTCAAGACCAGCCTGGGCAACATAGTGAGACCCGGTCTCTACAGAAAATAAAAATGTATAGGACATGGTGGTATACGGCTGAGGCAGAGGATTGATTAAGTCCAGAAGTCTGAGGTTGCTGTGAGCTATGATCACACCACTGTACTCTAGCCTGGGTAACAGAGCAAAACGCTCTCTCAAAATTA
>VBSM01003149.1:85066-96796 GCA_008086735.1 Cheirogaleus medius | reverse complement strand
GGGGGGGGGGGGAGAAACAGCCGCAGTGGTGCAATGGGAGTTCCAGGTGGCTATATGCAGGGGCCTGGGGAATGTGGTGCCTTACTCTGCGGATGACATCACCTGCTTTTCAGAGCAGACTTAAGTAGTTTTTTTAAGGGATGTTTAGAAAAGAGAGTAAAGATATTAAGAATTTCTGTGATTCTAAACTCAAGAAGAAATTAAGTCCACTCAGGGACGTTGTGTGACGTCCAACCCATAGGACTCTGGCCAGGTGTTGGCGTCAGCAAGGACAAGGCTCCCTCTCCCCAGCAGTAGCCTCTACGGCCTTGGCCCCACTTCCCCTGGGCTGTGACTCCCCCTTGCTGCAAACCCACGGAGGGCAGAGTGGCTGGCTGGACAGGTCATGCTGTGTCTGGGGTCCCTGGAATGTGGGTCCAGGGCCTCAGGGAGCCTTGGCCAGCCACGTAGCCGAGGTACGAGCTGCAAGCAGACTGTGAGGTGAGGCTACGTGCCCAAACCGGACCTGCCACACCAATGGGACAGGTCTGGCCTGGCACTGAGCTCACAGCCTGGCTGGGGGAGATATCCAGAGTCCCAATACCAGAAGGACCCACCAGGGGTCAGTGGGCAGAGCCCTCTGAGGTATCAGACCTGCTCCACCTGTTGGCAGGGGTAAGGGCAGCTTGGGCAGGGAGCACCCCTGGTCCGGCTCTTCCTAACCCTGGAGCCAGAAGTGGTTGGGGACAATGGATGGACTTGAGGGCCCACGGGTACTGTTTTACTTGGAGCAGATGCCAAGTCCTTGCCCAGATGTCCAGCCCAGGGACCTCTCCGCTGCTCCCTGAACCTCGGGGCCTTTGCACCTCCTCGCCAGGTCCACCTGACCCTGGCGCCTCCTGCTGGCCCAGCCTGTGTCCCACGACAGCACCAGCTCCTGATGTGTGGGTGCTCCCAACTCCCCAAAGGCAGGAGGGGTCTGTCTGTTCACTGATGGGGCCCAGAGACCTTCTTCCTGTGGGAGGTGCACAGGGTTGAGCTTGCTAGAGGGGCCAGTGGGCTCTGGTCCCCTTGCAGGGAGGATGTCCTCCCCACTCCCCAGGGATAGTTCTCTGGGGGCTCAAGGGCCTCTGTCCACCTCCAGCCCCCAGCCAGCATTCAGGTGCCCCAAGTGCACTCCTGAAGCATTCTCCATCCTGTCTTAGCGCAACAGGTGTTCCTGAGGTGCCTGGGTTGAGGTGGGAATGTGTCTGACAATTATCATAGGGCCCCCACGGTGTGGGCAAGCCCCACAGATGTGCATCTGCCGGACAGTGAGTCAAAGACCGTGTCCTGCCCCCACCGTCCAGGGCACTCTAAGTGCCAGGCAGCTTAGCCACTCCTGGAACCCCAAGAGCTGGGCTGTGCTCTCCAATCAGGGCCTCTGTGGCAGGGGCTGCCCCTCATGTCCCTGGGGTGCCATCTGGGACACTGAGGCCCCATCTTCTCATCTTAATTACTTACAACAGAGAAAACAGATACTGTGTCAAAGAAGCCCCCCCAAACCTGTCCACCCTCTATTTAAATGCACCAGTGTCAGACCCCACCCCAATTCCTGAGCCAGCTCCAGCACGGTCATGGGGCCCTGGGAGCTAAGAGCCGAGGACAGAGCCTGGAAGCCACACTGTGCACCCAGAGGCGTGGGCAGGCCACCATCCCCTCACCTGCCAACGACTGTCTCCTCGGTCCTGGCCACTGTGGGCAGCAGGGGGGCCTCCTGGCTGGGGCCCCTGCTCATGGTTTCCATGGCACCAGCTGCCTTCTCATCATCCTCGCTGTCGGACCCCCCCGAGGAGCTGCTGTCGGAGACCACCAGGGGGGCCTTCCTGGTGACACACACATTCCAGGCACACGGGGAGGCTGGGCCAACTGCAAAACAGGAGGACTGTGATGTCCAGTGAGGGCAGAAGGGCCACCAAGCGCAGCCACCATGGCCTCAGAGCCCCCAAGCCCGTGTGGGGCCGGCGTATAGCCTATGACACATGCTGCACCGCCTGTACATGTGTGACTGTGCAGGAACCATGTGAAGGGTTGGACAGCTCACACACTTGTGTGCTCTCCACGCAGGCTATCCTGTACCTGACCCCACAAGACAGGGCACTGTGCCCTGGTCTCAGACCAGGAAGCAGAGGCCTGGGGGCCCCCTCAGCCCTGTGTGGCCCTGCCATGGCTCCAAGTCCAAAGGACCCAGCACCAGAGACAGAAGTGTTGGGGCTAGCTGTCACTTGCCTGGAGCTCTCGGCCTGCTCTGGGTGAACTTCTGAGCCTGACTCGGGGGTTGGGGGGCCAATGGCTTTGATCAGGCCCCGGGACGGCTTCCTGCCGCCAGCCCATCTGCACACTTCTCTACACTGGAACCCAACGCTGCTGCCCAGGACCCGGGTGTAGACCTGGGCCATGCAGCCTGGTCAAATCTGGGTCAAAGGGCAGCCTGATGGCCTGGCTGCCCCCCCACACCTCCCATGGCTGGGGATCCCATCTGCACGTGGCTGGGCCAGTCCCACAGGCGCATGCAAGCCCCAGCATCACCACTGAGACATGGCCTCATCTGGGGCCTTGGCCACCTCCTCCCACTGTCCCTAAGGAGGGGCCGCCTGCCTCAGGCCTTGGAATTGGATAGGGCCAGGTCCCCCCCAGCAGCCCAGGGTGCTGCCGTCGCTGCTCCCACTCACAGGCTTTCTCCAGGTCCTGGCCCCGGCCGCCCTCAGCATGGCTGTGTTCCGTGTCCACGGGAGAGCTGCACCTGGGCCCTGACTCAGAGCTGCAAACAAGGACGAGGTCAGGGAGAGCCCTGGGGGATGGGCACCCACTGACCCCGATCCCGACGGGGCTTCCCGGCACAGCCCCACATGCTGACGCATTTGTTACCAGCAGAAAGGCTGGAAGTCAGTGAACTTGGCCCAGCCTCTCTCTTCTGGAGCCAAGGCGCTGGCTGCCCATACGCTGGAGCCCACGTCTCTCACCACTCCTGGGGCTGTGGGTGTCGTGTTCACTGGTTCATCAAACACCGCGGTCCACGCAGTGTCCGCTGGGGAGAGACACGGCAGTCAGGTGTGGGTAGGCCTGGGGTGCCGTGGGCAAAGGGGAGTCAGCATCTCCCACCCCAGGGTCACAGAGCTTGGCAGGAGCAGAAGGCTATTCCCAGGAAGGACGCTTGGCCTCACTCCTGGGCAGTGCCCCTGGGAGCAGCTCCCCACCAGAGGGTGGCGTGGCCCCCCAAGCCCTCTCGACACTGAGAGCAAGAGGGGCGGATCAAGGGTTCTGATAAACCACTGTCACCCCTTGGGTGCATGTGAGTCACCGTGACGTGGGGCTATTGGGCTCCTGTGGGCCCCCCTCAGGCCTCCAGCAGGGCTGACGACAGGGAGGGGTTGTGGCTGCCTCCACACGCCGTCCACAGTTTCCTGGCCAGGACCAGGTCTGGGGAGGCAGGGCAGCTCGCCAAGCACTGCTGCCCCTTCCCTGGCTTTGTGTATGGGCCACCTTGCTCCTGCTGGGGACGTTCCTGCCTCCCCAGGGTCCCCTAGCCCATCTTCTGTCTCAGCCCAGCACCTCCCAACAGAGGCTCCCACCCCCTCCCCCAAGTCTGAGCGCCTCAGTGCTGCCTGCAGGGCAGAGGTGAGAAGAGGGTCTGCTGAGAGGTGGAGCCTGTGGGCTGGACTAGCTCCTGCCTGGACGTCTGGCTGTGCCCCTGTGCTGAGTGTATCTGAGGGGCGGTCAGGCCACGCATGAGACAGACACGTGCTCGTGCTGCCCAGACTGTGTGGGGCAAGTCCCTGATGGGGACCAGCTGGACACCAAACACCACCCGTGGAGATGCAGCTGAGTGACCACAGGAGAGGGGGCAGAGGCAGGAGACCACCTCGTGCTGGGCTCGGTGCATAGCGGGCCCCTTGCCCAGGAAAGCTGGGCGCCTGCTGCCCCAGGAGAGGGGCACAGGCATGTGCAGACAGAGGGGCAGGCCCAGGCCACAGGCAGCCCAAGATGCCTCGGCTCCAAATGAAGCCCTCACAATACCCAGGCCAGGGCATCATGTCCTGTCCCCAACACCCAAGTCGCCTGCCCAGCCCCAGGGCTACCTTGTGAATCAGCCTCTGTTGGGGGACCTTCGTTGCTCACAAGGACCGTGGGGGTACCTGCCCCAGGGGTGTCCCTGTCTGCTTCCAAGCGCGCCTTCCCGTCCCGGCCTTTGTGCTCCAGGCCATTCTTTGAGCAGCTCTCTGAAGACTGGGGGGCTCCAAACCTTGAGGGAGGGCACAAAGTCAAACACCTAGTGGCTCAGGATGGGCGCCCAACACTGGAGGGTGAGCCTCTGGTCACCCTCTCTAGGCCCTGGGGCTCCCGCTCTGCGAGAGGCGGTGTAACCACCAGCACAGTGGCTGGGCATCCGATGCCTATTCCTGGGGCTTTGTGCCTCTCGGCAGAGCTTCAGAAGGAGGATGGGGGCCCCCCGCACCTGGCTCTGGCCATCGCCCGGGTGACACAGCGAGTCTCCTTGTCTTCCCAGATGTCCTCCTCCTCGTCATCGTCAAAGGGCTGGATGTGGTCGCTGCAGCAGGCCTCAAACAGAGCTGCGCTGGGCTGCAGGACAGAACACGGAGGTCAGTTTCTTGAGGGCCTCAGGGAGACAGGAGGCCCTGGGCTCCCACAGGGGCTTAGCTCTCAGGATGTGGGATGCCTGCCTGGCTGGAGGGTGGGATGGGGACAGCAAGGCAGCAACTCTGCTCCGAGCTCCCACACGGGGCCCCTCCTAACCCTGCCACACACGTCCCACTGGCTCAGGGCTCCCTATGCACCCACCCAACAAAGGCTGAGCCCCGGGCACAGCCTGAGCAGTCTGGGCAAGTAGGATGAAAGATGGCTGCATGCCCCACCCCCACCAACATGCCCGTGTGCCCCCGGAGCAGCCCCTGCTCACTCACACTGTCCTCGTCAGCATCGATGTTGAAGTTAATCTCCGCGATTCTGTCGAACGGGGCACTGCAAGAACAAGGCAGCCAACCCTTAGCGCCTCCTCTGCCAGCGCTGGTCCCGTGGGCTTGGCGCCCTTGAGCGGCCAGAGAACATTTGCTGTCTCCTGGGGGACACCAGGCTACATTCCGGGCAAGACCACAGGGAGGGGGCAGAGAGGGGAGGGGAATCTAGCCTGTGTCTGAGGCTAGAGGGACATGTGAGCAGACTCACTTGATGTTGTCGTCTTGGTCTGCAAACTCCTCGTCGTTGAAGCCAAACTGATCCACGAAGTTGGCCGTCATCTGCTGGATCTGGTACTCGGAGAAAGCCTGGCAGGGAGGGCACCTGTCACAGAGCAGGCCTCAGACCCCGGGCCACTCTGCGGGACCAGAATCTCTCTGGCTGTTCAGAAGTTTCTCTTCCAGCAAAAGTGGGCACTAAATTCTGTCTGTTGAAGGCTCAGGATTCCATCAAAACTCAGGCTGCACGTTCACCATGGTCACGTCGGAAATAGCGCCTCACTGGCTCTACATTTCAAGTGTGGTCTCACCAGGGTGAAGTGACTTCAGAGCTCTCCCCCTAGACCCCCTCTCCCCTACATATTCTTGGGGATGAGCCACCTCTCCCCTTCACTAGTGAGATGCCAGCGGGGACACGTCTAGAGGACTAACAGCTAGCAAGCGCACACAGGCGCTGGGAAGGGCCCGGCAGGGTGCAGAGTGCCGGCCACACCCTCACCTGCTGAAGGGACAGCTCGTTAGGGAAAGCACCCTCAATGTCCTCGTCCTCACTTGAGGAGTGAAGGTGGTGAGTGCTCACCTAAAACACAGGCCAGATGGGGTGGGAGTGTGAGCCAGCCCAGCGACCCAGACCCCGTCCAGCCCAGAGCCCCAGACCCCGTCCAGTCCAGTGCCCCAAGGACCCTGCCCAGCCTGGCGCTTGTCAGACCTCTGGGCCCGGGAGGCCATGCCGTAAGGAGGTGCCCAGATGAGGCTGAGGCCCCATGATGGCCCAACCCCCTGCTGCAGGTGGCACATGTGTCCTCAGGCAAAAAGAGACCTCTGCCAATAAGCTACAGCTGCTGGCATGGGAGGGAAGGGACCCAGGGGTCACAGCAGCTCTGCACAGAGGTCCTCAGGGAGCCAGCCCTGGCTGTAACACAGGACAGGGTCTGTGCTGTGGACACCAGGCAGAGGCTGCACCGCACTTGCAGGACACCTGCGTGCTAGGACCACAGGCAGAACCGTGGCCCAGGTGCTGTGCTGCCTCACGCCTCCCTCGGCCTGAGCGCAGGGCAGAGGCAGGAATGTCTGCCCATCTCCTCGCACTGCGCCGCACGCCTCAGGAGCAGCCTGCGCCTCCTCACCAGGTCCACAGTGTTCCTGCGGTTGGTCTCGGTCAGCGTCTCCTCCACAAAGCTCTCCCAGCGGCCACGGCAATCCGCAGGGAGCCCTGCAAGGGAAGTGCTGCCCGGTGAGCCCTTGGGGGCTCCGTGCAGGTGGCACAGGGCACCCAGGAGCTCCAGCGGGTGCATCCTGGTCCTGAGAGGATGGGGCGGTGCTGCCATGGTGAGCCCATCTGAGGGACAAAGCAAGGGCTTGCTGGATGGGAAGAGTCGTGCAGGCCTTGGGGCCACAGTAAGGGTGGGGTACAGCAACGCTGAGCAGGGCTTCGGAGACCTCAGTGGGCATCAGAGCTCTCAGTGTGCTGGTGTGTAAACCCCTGAGCAACTCCCAGAAACACAGAAACTGGAACAGGGGCTGAGACAGCATCCCAACTTCCTTCTACATCCCCGCTCACAGGCATCCTGCAGGCATGCGCGCTCGTGTGTGTGTGTGTGTGTGTGTGTGTGTGTGTCTATTTGTGGGGGGATGTCACAGCCCCAGAAAGATTCATAATCTGGAAATGGTGCAGGATTAAAGAGCTTCCTGCATTCCCCTCATCTCCCCAAAGTGCCTCCATCTGGGGGAGCCTTCTCTGGCCCAACCTCCACCCCACATGCTGTGCCCCTCTAGAGGCACAGGGACCTCCTCCTGCCACGCTTGCCAAGCCACCCTGGCCCACGCAGCCTCCTCGACATGCAACAATGTGCCAAAGGCCTGACCTCACCAGGGCTATGCAGCATGACTGAGGAGATCCCCTCCCTATGGTCCTGGGACAGGTCCAAAGCAGGGACTTGTTGGATGGGAAGGAGGACCACCCAGAGCTTCCCCACTTAATACCTGTCCAGAGGACCTAAGCAGGAGAGAGCCATGGCTGAGACCACCCTCAGGGACAAGGTGGCCAATAAGGCAGGGCCATGGGCCAGCACCCACCTCTGGCCTCTGGCCAGCACTCACCTAACCCACTGTGCTGTGGTTTTCTCAACAACATGATGTGGAGCAGATCCCAGCACCTTCCCAAGAGGCCTGTGCCTGCCTCAGACTCACAAGCACCTGAGGTCTGGCCCTGATGCCAAACAGGCACCCCTGTACCAGCCAGGCCATCTTATGACATCTCTGTGGGGCTGTAGCCCCAGACTGAGGGTCAGGCCCCCTAGACAGACTCACTTGTTGTGAACACCATTCACTGAGTACAAGCATCCATCTCACCGAGGCCCAGCCCTGTGTGAGCTGGGGGCAGACTGTCCTGGCCGTGACAGTAGGCATAACTGCTACCCACCAGCAAACTTGGAGTCCTAACTGCGAAGTCCTTGCCCATCTGTGCATACACCAGTTCCTGGGGATCTCTGAGTCCACCTGCCTGTCCACACTGACAACACCTCGAGGGGCCTAGGCACACCCTACTCAGGCTTGCAGAGTGTCTTCCTCCTCCCCAGCGAGGCCACACGGGCCCATCTGAGTCACCTGTCTTCCCCACCCAAGCCCTCCCCTGCTCAGCCCTTGCACTCGGGACAGAAGACAAGGACATGGCCACAGAGCTAGACTGTGTGAGCAGGACATGAGAGTGGCAGGAAGGAGTAGGCAGTGGAGCGTGCCCAGGGTAGCGGGTCCCATGGGCAGGGGGCGGGGTGGGGCCCAGACAGGGGAGGGGCCACACAGGCTGCACTGGGAGCTGCTCTGCTCAGGGCCCAGAACAGGACTACCCACCCCCAACAGGGCTTGGGCTGCTGTGGGCCTGTCCCTACCACCTGCTCTTAGGAAACAGGATGCCACCTTCTCTCCTGGCTCCCCTGAGACTCGTGCTAGGAAGACCCCCAAATCCACCTGAGCTCAGAGCAAAGCTGGAATTCGGACCAGGACTGCCACACTCCGGCAGGACTCTGGGTGGCCCGTGAGCCTCAGGAGAGCCTGGCATGCTTGCGGCTTCTGAGCGCCAGCCATGACCTGTCCCCGGCAGCACCTGGGTCTCCTGTGCCACTTACTCAGATGCCTGACAGGGTCTCCACATGTCTCCCCCACAGAACCGACACGCCATCCCACCCTGGGCAGAGATCCGACGTGGGATGTGGCAGACACAAGGGAGGCTGCAGGGTCTGTCACAGTGTGGTGCCATCACTGCCTGCGGGGAGCAGGGGCCAGAAGGCAGCACCTGGCAGTGGCACTTCGGATGCAGCTCCAGTCAGGGCCCCTGGCACCCACTACCCGCAGAGGGTGACCAGGGGGAGGGGCTTACCTCGGATGACCTCGCGGATGTGGGTCTGCACAGGGCCACGCTCCAGGTTCTGCACCACCGCGTTGGCGATCCTCGTGAGGTGGCCCATGTTCCCACGCCGCATGCCACCCGTGGCCCTGAAAGCAACAGGCACCATCAGAGCGGCCACACGGCCTTGCCAGACCAGGCCCTCAGGTTGGTCTCCAGAGTAGCCGCCTGGCCCTGCTCACGGGATACTCTCGTCTGGAAAGCACCTGCCATGTGCAGCGGGTTCATCAATCTCCTACCAAGAGGCACTCATGAAACAGACACTGCTCTCACCCCACTGTACAGATGAGAAAACTGAGGCACAAAGGCTGTGTGGTGTGGCCTACGTGGAGCAGGAACTGAGCCCAGGACTGTCAGCTGCAAAGTTCAGGCTCAGCACATGGCGGGAGGGGGCGTGGCCTCCATACCCCTAGGCCAGCTCAGCCTCTCGGGCCCTACAGGAGGACCCAGGGCTGCGTCCACACCGCACTGGACCCCTGTAGCAGGACAGCAAATGAGCGGGGACAGCCTTGGGCCCTGGCATAGGACAATGAGCAGGACATGCTTCCTGACCCAAGGGACACTCAGTTAACCAGAAGACACAGAAAAATTAAAATAAAGACACATCCCTGGGTGCAAGTACTGAAGGAGGGCACCCCAAGTTCTTGGGGAAGAGAAAGATGGGCGTGGGAACACACATGGACAAACCCGGGCAAGGCGGCTGGACAGGGACCAGAGCGGTCTCTGGGAAGGGGCTGCCCCTGGCCCCAGTGCAGGCCTGGCCATACCTTGGCCTGCCCTTGTCAGCTCCCTGTGTCCTTCCTGGGCGGCATTCACAGCTGTGTGCCCAGCAGAAGGGCCCCCTTTCATGGCAGCCCCAGGGCACAGGGTGTGCTGCACACCCGACGCCCACACTGAGCCTGGAGTTACACGTGTAGTGTCACCAGTGGCCTGGTGAAGGGCAGCTCTGCATCCCCGACTGGCCAGGCCCGGGTCCCTCAGAGGCGCACACCTCAGTGTCCAGGAGGCTCTTACTGTGTGTGGTCGTTGGCTTCCCAGGCCTCCAGGATCCTCTGTACCAGGCAGCACTTCTGGAACAGCTGTGGGGTGGGCGGCGTGAGTCGGGGTCTGCAAGGCTGCACCCCACCCCCCGGACTGAGCAGGGCCAGCAGCCACCAGGTCTGAGTGGACCCTGCAGGCAGCGAGGAAGTCAGCACCAAGGACCCTGTGGGCTGCGACACACGTACAGCCCCCCAACCCAGAGGGGAGGGGCTGCCAGGACCCCAAAGGCTCGGCTGCTGAGCGCCCTGAAATGCAGCATGCCCCGCTCTCCTCCGCCTCCTGGACACCCCAGCCCCTCTGGCCATTCTCCCACCTCCCTCCTCAGTGCCCAGAAGGAAGAAGGGCCGAGGCCCTCAGCACTTTTCTCACTTCCAAGCCCTGACGAAGACTGTTTCTTGTGCCCAGGCCATTTATTCTGGACCCCAGCTCACACCCTTACACACTCACAGCCTATCTGGGTGAGGGTCCCTCGCTGGCCTGCTTGGCCCCTGCACAGCCGCTCCCCACCACGTGGCTCTCATCAACCCCACGTTGCCAGTTGTGGGCCAGACTAGACCTGTCTCCTCCAGTGCTGAACCTTGCCAGGCCTGCACACAGCAGGCACCAGGACACCTGCGCTGGGCGGTCAGAAGGTGACCTGCAAGTCCACTCCAGCCCCGATGTCTATAAGGCCTCCAGCCAGATGTCCGGGGAGCCCCTTTCTAAGCCTCTGCCCTCCTCTCAGCTGTGCCACTCGGTCTAGGCCACCCCCTGCCGCCCCCACCCTTCTAGGCCAGTGGCCTCAAATGCCATCTGAGCCCTATTTGTGCTCACAGCACCAAGCTGTTCCCTTCCTTCCTTCCCTGAGGACACTCAGAAAGGCCTGCTCTCTGCCAGGTGTGACAATGCAGAAGCCAGGGCGGGAGTAAGACATGGACGCGGACACCAGGCACTGTGAATAGCCCCAGGAAGAGACGGCTATGAGCACATGACAGCATGGCCTTCCAGAGAGTGAGAGAGAGAGAGAGAGAGAGAGAGAGAGAGAGGGAGAGGAGTGTCATGGAGAAGGTGAAAGCACCTAGTTTTTAAAAGGTCCAAATCCCCAGAAGGTTTTCTCATTAGAAATGACACATTTTCTCTCTTTTTCCTGCTTTTTCCCTCCTGGTCTGGTCTAACAGTGAGCCGTAGACACAGTGAGGATACCCCAGCACAGCCCTGGAAAGAGGGGTACACTGGGGGCAGCGTCCAGGTGATTCTTCCCCATTCAGGGGCGGCAGCCAACAATAGGCAAGACCAACCTGGCACAGACACTGCCTCACCACCCTTTCCCTGCCGCTGGCTCTGTGACCTGGCAGACCTGGGTGTTTGTCTGTGATTCGGCATCCTTGGGGGGCCGGGTGAAAGGAGAGCGGCACCTCCCCCACAGGAGGATCACAGACCACACACGAGGCCCTGGCAGCGCTGGCTGCAGAACGCCCACAATCGACGCTGACATCAGCATGGTTGGATAGGCTCAGGCTGCAGTGGGAAGTGTTACAGGGATGGTGGCTTGGACTTACGTGGGTCACCATCATGTTCTCAGGGAGGCCAGTGGCAGGCTGGGGAGTCTCCAGGTTCCCGTTCTCGTTCCCAGGCAGAGGCTCCACCCTGCTCTCGCATCCGCTGGCATCTGATCTCTCCTCCCGGGCGGCGTGGGAGAGAATGGCAGCTATGCATAGTTCCACTTGGAAGTGCAAAAAGTTATTCCAAGTATACTTAAAAAACAAGTCCTGGGTGAACAAAGGGCAAAACAGAGTTCTTAGATTGGTTTTCTCCTAACAGCTGAACCACAAAGATGAAGGGAAGCTTATTCCCACCAGATATTATACCCTAACTTCGTACCTGTCCAGTCTTGGGCAGCCAGGAAACTGCTCTAGGATGGTCCCTTGCGACCCACTGCTTCACCAGGCAGCTTTTTCAAAGAGCCACCCACTCCTTTGATCCCCTGCCTGCTGGTTTCTGTCCCATTAATCTCTGCTCTTATCTGAATAACAGTCTCCCTGCGCCGGGTGTGGTGGCTCATGCCTGTAATCCTAGCACTCTGGGAGGCTGAGGCGG
>VBSM01003149.1:71350-82895 GCA_008086735.1 Cheirogaleus medius | reverse complement strand
TTTAATATCCAGAATATATAAAGAACTCCTACAACTCAAACAAAAAAATAAACCGCTCAACTCAAAAATCAGCAAAGGATTTGAACAGACATTTCTCCAAAGAAGATATACAGATGGCCAACAAACACACGAAAAGATGCTCAACATCACTAATCATTAGGGAAATGCAAATCAAAGCCAGCATGAGATACCACCCCACACACATGGGATGGCTCGTATCAAAAGAAGGAAAACAACAAGTGTTGGTGAGGGTGTGGAGAAGACAAAATCCTCGATGGTAGGAATGTAAAATGGTGCAGTCCCTATGGAAAATAGTTTAGTGGTTCCTTAAAAAGTAAACCACAGAATTGCCCTATGACCCCACAATTCCACTTCTAGGTATGTATCCAAAAGTACTGAAAGCAGAGACTCAGATATTTGTACACACACATGCACAGTAGTATTACTCACAACAGCCAAAAGGTGGTAGCAACCCAAGTGTCCACTGATGAATAGATAAACAAAGTGTGGTCTATAATACAATATAGTAATTTAGCCTTAAAAAGGAGGGAATTTTTGACATACACTACAATACTCAGTGAACCTTAGGGAAATTATGCTAAGTGAAATAAGCCAGTCACAAAAAAAAAAATACTCGGCCGGACACAGTGGCTCATGCCTGTAATCCTAGCACTTTGGGAGGCCAAGGCAGGAAGACTGCTTGAGGTCAGGAGTTCTAGACCAGCCTGAGCAACACAGCAAGACACCATCTCTAAAAAAAAAAAAAAAAGGAAAAGAAAAATTCACTGCCATGGTGATGCATGTCTGTAGTCCCAGCTACTTAGGAGGCTGAGACGGGAGGATCACTTGAACCTGGTAGTTTGAGGTTTCAGTGAGCTGTAATGTCATCATTGCACTCTAGCCTGGCTGACAGAGCAAGACCCTATCTTGCAAAAAACAAACAAAAAAACCCACAATACTCTCACTGCACTTGTATAATAAACCTAGAATAGTCAAATTTGGAGACAGAAAGTACACTGGTGATTGCCATGGGCTGGAGAGGGGTAATGGGGAGTTAGTGTTTAATGGGCAGAGTTTCTGTTTCAGAAAATTAAAAAGTTCTAGAAATAGATAGTTGTAATAGTTAGGCATGTTTGTGAATGTACTTAATGCACTGAATTGTATGCTTAAAAATGGCTAAAATTAGGCTGGGTGCAATGGCTCACACCTGTAATCCTAGCACTCTGGGAGGCCAACTTGGGAAGATTGCTTGAGCTCAGAAGTTCAAGATCAGCCTGAGCAAGAGTGAGACCCTGTCTCTACTAAAAATAGAAAGAAATTAGCTAAACAACTAAACATAAAAAAAATTAGCCAGGCATGGTGGTGCATGCCTGTAGTCCCAGCTACTCGGGAGGCTGAGGTAGGAGGATTGCTTGAGCCCAGGAGTTTGAGGTTGCTGTGAGCTAGGCTGACACCACGGCTCTCTAGCCCAGGAAAGAGAGTGAGACTCCGTCTCAAAAAAAAAAAAAAGGTTAAAATGGCAAATTTTACGTTATTTTACCACAATAAATATAAACAAAAGGAAGAGAGTGCGAAAGAGAATTCTTTTGAAAAGAGGAAAAGTAAAGCAGGTCTTTTATAATTGCTCTCCTCCTCCAGACTGGGAGTTCAGAGTCACAGCAGTGCCCAGTAACTTCTAAATGCTGAAAGAACTTCTGAGGTGGACAGTACTTCAGGTCCAGCTCTGAGGCCGGCTCATCTGGGGACTAAGATTGCAGAGAGATTCCAGCTTCCTGGGAGCAGGGGCCCACGAGCAAGGCAGAGGACAGGCGCCATATCTGCTGGCAGCACCCACTTAGTGCCATGCCCCCCATTAGCACTCTTCTTCTCAGGGGGCAGCCTGTGCTCCTTGCAGGAGAGCTGCTGCCCACAGCCAGCACTGCCCACCATCCTCTTCTCAGACACCCAGAGCGTCCTGCAGGCCACCGGACAGCATTTCCCACTGGCTCTGACAAGAACTGCTAGGGTGATTTTCTATTGTGGAAGATAAAGAGTTTCTCTTTTAGCACATTTTACATTTAAGAGCTACAGTGTAAGTTCTATTTTGTTAAGTCGGAGTATGAGAAAGGAGATGTATTAATCCATTCCCTTAGATATCTGCCCTCTACTTTCAGGGCAATTCCTTTTTTTAGAGAAAGGGTCTTGCTCTGTCACCTGGGCTAGAGAGCTGTAGCACCATCATAGCTCACTGCAGCCTCAAACACCTGGCTCAAGGGATCCTCCTGCCTCAGCCTCCTGAGTAGCTGGGACTACAAGTATGAGCCACTGCACCTGACCCTTTCAGGGCAATTCTACAGTAGATTCACTACCTCCTGTGAATCTGTGGCTAAGACACTGTCGTTCTGTGTCCCACCAGCAACCTATGGTCAAGCCTTGGAACTTGGTACTACCACCTCCCGCTGGGCAGACCTTTGTCCAAGTTCTGAGGTCCAGCTGCCTGCTCCAATGGACCCTGCTCTGCTGCCCCTGACCTGTTTGCAGACTGTGTGCAGCACATTCACAGACATGTGGGCTGGCCGTGGAGCTCCCTCACCAGCAGCAAGTCCATGGTGTTGAGCCGGCAGAGCTCCTGGTTGATGCTGGGCGTGTTTGTGTGCAGCAGTGCGGCCATGAGGCGGGCACCATGCAGACGGGCGTTCCCCAGGGGCTCCTCCAGCACACCGATGGTGGTCAGGATTGCTTCTTTCTGCAAACACAGGAGGCACCACCCAGTTGGAAACTTGTGACCATGATGCCACCGTTGGCTTCTTTGAGCCCCCTGTGCCAAATGCTCAAGGGTTGGGGCCATTGCTCCATGACATGGGTCCAGCCTAGGGGAGAGTGGGCACACATGTGGGGGTCCTCAACAGAGGGTTACTTGCAAGAGGCAATGAGAGGATTGACAGGCTTAAGAACCCCTCTGCTCCCCTCAGGGCCTCACCAAGAGTGGCCATGGCAGTCCATTGCTCCCAGGAAGCCCAGGGCCCTCTGGTCTGAGCCTGCCAGGCCAAAGAGCCGTGCACCTCGGCATATAAGATGTGTCCAGGGTGGGTCCCATGGGACCAGTCTGAGGGTGGCCAAACCCCACAATCGACTGTAGATGCCCCAGGTCTCTGGGGACCTGGCCTCAGGACACGGAGTTAACAAATGCCACGAGAACACACTCGGGAGAGACTGGTGGTAAAGCCAGCCTCATCAGAGGGGATGCAGGTATTTTCTGATCCTGAAGTCAGCATAGTGAGTCTGCCTTCTCATTAACTGAATGTTCCAGGCTGACAGAACAGAAACCCTGTGTCCACGAAGCCTACATACTAGTGGGGGAGGCAGACAACAAACAAGCTGTTAAGATAAACTGAACTGCAGATCAGGGTGGGTGCTGAGCACCAGGGAGGGGGACGGGGCCGTGCCTGGAGAGAGGGGCTACAGCGAGAGACTGGGCAGATGGGGTGCTGATCGCTGAGGTGGAAGGCGCCTTCATGCCCATCACCCTCTTCAACATGGCCTACGTATTGCCCAGAGCTCTGAGCTGAGCAAAGGGCCTCCCCTGGGAAATCTGCCCCCACCAGAGCTGAGTGTCCCTTGGCTGGCTGTCCCCAGCTTGGAGGCCAGCCGTATGGTGACCTCAGGCTTAGCCGCCTGGGGAGGCTGCAAATGTCCCACTCCCAGGCCTCCCTTATGGAGGCAGAGACGGACATTCATAGATGGGGGGGTCCTGAAAACATGTGTTTCAGCATCAGCTGGTGGTCTTCAAGTGGGGGTCTGGAAACAGCGGTGTTAGCATACATTCATTCCACACTCTGCCTCGTCTGGAATAAACTGTGGGGTTTTCTCCTTGTGAATCATCTAATCCTATAATATCTCCAAAGGCGCTCAACAGGCGTTTATGGCCATTTACCTTTGGAGGGTTGAGCAGGAGCTGGTGGAAGTCCTTCAGCCGTGGCTCGATGCCCTGCAGGACGCTGCTGCTGACAACGTACGACCTTTCCAGTCCCTGAGAAAAGGAGTCCACCAAGCCCTCTGTCCTGTGGAGAGGAGAGCAGATGGGGACGCGGCACACCCAGGCCACACCTCATTCCCCAGCCAACGTTCGTTTCAACTCATCGTCTTCTTCCAAAAAGAGCTCTTTTTAATTTTCCCAAAAGCAATCTCAACAGTGAGACAACTTAAGGCCTCCACACATGATTTGATGACTGCCAGAGAGAAAAGAACGGCACTAGGTGACATTCGAGAATGCAGAGCCGGAGGAAATGACCTGGGCCCTGCAGCCCCTGGAGAGGCTGTTCCTGCTCCAGCAGACAGGACTGTCTTCATTGTCCCTTTGTCTTTTTCAAGCAAGTTTTTCTAACTGAGGTACTTGTAAAGTAATACGTAATCATTATGAAAATTTTTAATATGCAAAAGGATAAAAAAACCGCAGAGAAACAGCTGGCTTCTCTCTGTTTTCCTAATTTTTGCAGCGTCTCCTCCATTACATGCAGGGTTGAGCTCGGCCTTCAGAAGTGGCCCAGATTTCCCGGGTTTACAAAAATAAAAAAAAATCAATATTCCGGTTGCTTAACTAGAGAAAATGACTATAACGTCATAATTCTATTTTTAGGGAATAATCTAATAAATATGTATTAAGTAGTATGAGGAGGAACTGCTAATAATTTCACTACCAAGATTAAGCCAATTTCTTGTTCTTTCTTTCTTTTTAAAAAATGCACAGGCAATCAGTGTTGGGGGCTAACTGAAGGTCTACAAAGCACGTGGAAATACGAGAACTACAGCCACCTTCAGAGAGTCCCACACTGTCCCAGCACTTCAAAGTTCCATTTGCTCGGATGGTCTTGGCAGCGCCCAGCCAGCCCACTGTGACCTGAGAGCCAGACTAGGCCCCCTGATCCAGAGACAGTTCCAAAGGCTTCCTGAAACATCTACCTGGGGTCCTGGAAGTGTCTCAAGCACCAATATCCCCACACAAACTCAAACTTGCTCCTGCTGGCTCCCATCTCTGCCCCTCAGGTGCGGCTGTCGCACCCAATACTGCCCCCTACTCGTGTCCACACTGGGACCTCTCACTGCCTTAGCCCGAGGACTGTCTCTAACTAGATGTGGCCTTCCAAAGAAAACCTCCTTGACCTGGAGGCTCTGCCCAGTGGCCTCATGTCTCGTGGCCCAAATGGCACTGGGCGCGTGTCCACTTCACTCACCACACCGCACCACGCTTCCTGTCCACACACTCATCTCCTGTGCTGGACAAGAGCACTGAGAGGAAACAGGCCACATTTCAGCTATCTCCTGAGCCCCATGCTGGTGACGTGGTAGGTGAACAAATGACACCTGATGCATGAGAAAGCGAAATGGGGACAGCTGCCTTCATTCAGTGCTCAACAGACAATATTAATCCATATGTATGTGGGGCTTAGGAGATGAAGATGAATACAACACATCCCCCTGCGAGAGCTGGCAGTCTGGCACAGGCAGTGGATGTGTACATGTCACTGTGCACCGGGGTGGAAACCTGTGGCACACTCACACGCACACACACAGAAGCCAGGAGGACTTCTCAGAAGAGGCCTTGGGGAAAGCCTGCCAACCACACCAATTCCACGCACATCTGTAAACACGCTGCAAGGCAATGGTGGGTGCCTCTGGGCTAAGATAGAACCACAGCAGACAATGAGGGTCAAAGGGAACTTGGCCGCAGCCATAGGTAGACCGTTTCAACAAGCGGAGTCTATCCATGTTATTACTTGTATAATCAAAAAATAATGAAAAACACAAACAACGTAATCCAGACTGATCATCTGGGCTGCCACATCAGTAGTGTCAAACTCTGCTTTCCTACGTTTTCCCTTGTGAGTGAGACTCACCCAGCCCGTCTGGTTTCCAGCAAGGTGAGTAACACCTGAGTCCCACTGACAAGGCAGCTCTCGGTCTGGTCTTCATCAAACATGTTCTTCAGAAGCTGCTCCACACAGTCCTGCCTGGCAGACACACAGACAGGGTGTGGGGTGGCCTCCCCTCCCTGCGTAGGACCCCAGCAATGCCCCTGTTGGCCCCAGCTCTCTGGATCTGCCAGGTATCCTCTGGAGACCCCTCCCTCAAGAAACAAACCCCTCAAATTAACTTGGGCTCTGAACCTGGGAGCATTTCACAACCAGCTCATCAGAATCTGAAACAGAGGAAGGGGCAGCATGTCCTGGGACTCAGAGACGTCCCCTTGACTCAGGAGAGGCCCACCAGCACTGCAGCCCACCAGGACTCACGACTCCAATGTGGCGAGGAGGGGGTCTGGCTCCGCAGCCTCCTGCAGCTGACTGCCCTGGTCTCTGCCCAGCCTCACGATGTCGCAGAGAGTCTGAGATGCATTCGACTGCTTCTAAAAAGACAAAGGAAACACAGAGCCCCTCAGTGCTGAGGAGAAACGTAGCAGAACCAGCCTGCTGGGCACACCTGGCGCAGGCTGCTCGCTTCTCTGAAGTGTCAGACTTTCTCTAAACCAGTTTCTATAAAGATACCAAACCAACAGCTTCATTTCAAAGAAGGCTGTGTCTGCCTTTTCCGTGTCAAAATGTAGATCTGGTTAGAATTTTTTTAGCTGTACTGAACCACCCCCAAGAATCCAAAATAGGGCTCATAATGGTCAAATGTGCAACATAGATACTGCTCTCCACCCCTGGCCCAGGTTTTGACATATAAGGAATATGTGACCATGTTATTGATATTGTATTTTAAAACTAATAATAAGCAGCTACTATGAGTCAGAATGAGTCCTGTGAACTAACGAAAACAGGGAAGTTGCTACAGAGAAAACAACACACACCCCACAGGGAAAGTTTGTAACCCCGACTCATGTGCCCTTGCTGACAAGCTGGGGTGTTCTGTAGGGAGTTGGACACAATTAAGGGAGGAACACAAGCCTGCCTCTGTGCAGCACTGCGCTCGTGCTATGGGAAGACTGAGGTGAAGCAAATACTTACGCGTGGCTCTTTAATTTTTTTTTTGAGACAGAGTCTCACGCTTGCCCAGGCTAGAGTGCCGAGGCGTCAGCCTAGCTCACAGCAACCTCAAACTCCTGGGCTCAAGCGATCCTCCTGCCTCAGCCTCCTGAGTAGCTGGACTACAGGCATGTGTACCATGCCTGGCTAATTTTTTTCTCTATATATTTTTAGTTGGCCAATTAATTTCTTTCTATTTATAGTAGAGACGGGGTCTCGCTCTTGCTCAGGCTGGTCTCGAACTCCTGACCTCGAGCAATCCTCCCGCCTCGGCCTCCCAGAGTGCTAGGATTACAGGCTTGAGCCACTGCGCCCGGCCTTACTTGGCTCTTTCAGGGAAAGAGTAAAGCAGCCAGGTTGGCTCTGTGGCCTTGAGCCTGCCTTTGGGTCCAGGGGAGGCCAGTCAGCCGCCACTCGCTCCCAGAGCTGGGCTGCACCTTTCAGACCTAGAGGCATCCAGTGCCAACCTGGCCTCCCCCATCTATCTGTGGGTGCCCCAGGGGCACAGGGAACAAAGTAGAGGAGCTGGGCAGCATGGAGGCCCAGATGTGAGCCAGCACCACTGTTTTCAAGTGTGCAAAGGAGATTGTGTGGATATATGAATATTTATAACGCATAGAAAAAGGCCTATCAGTGATTACTGCGGGGGGAGGTGGCTGAAAGAGGAAGCCCCCTTGTTACTTTACATGCTTCAAGGGTGGGTGGCTTCTAAGAGGCCCCTGACGATCCCCTCCCAGAATTCATTCCCTTATAAACCCATCTCCTGAGTGCAGGCTGACCTAGCCACTCACATCGAAAGAGTAGGATACAGCAAGAGTGGCAGCTGCCACTGCCCACGTGAACATACAAAAGAGTGACACGCCAGCTGTCCTGTGAGAGGCCCGCATGGTGCAGAGCTGAGGGTGGCCTCGGCCAACAGCCCCTGAGGAGCTGAGTGCTGCCCAGCCACTGTGACTGTGAAGGGGACTCTTCCTGGCTGAGCCCTAAGATGGCCACAGTCTTGTGAGAGACCCTGAGCCACTGGGCCACATCCAGACCCCTGACCCATAGAAACCAATATTGCTAAAGATAAGAAATACTTGTTGTTACAAGAAAATAAGTTTTGGGGTAATTTGTTACTCAGCCATAGATAACTAATATAGTTCTGTTAGAATTGTTTTTATAATACATACGCATTATTTTTTAGTAAAAAAAAAACCCTAGAAGTCAGACACTTGGTTAAAGGAAGAAAACCATCTAAATGATCCTCATCTGAGGAAAGAAGTGACTGTCCCCTCCCTCACTCCCAAGGCCAGCAGCAGTGAGTGACCCAACAGCTCCTGGGCACAGGGCATTCACGCACACAGGTTGGCTCGTGGGCATCACACTCACGTCCTCGTCCTGACTCGGATGGATCAATTCCACAAGTCTCTGGATGATCTTTTCTTCATCAAGCCACTGAAAGGGAAAAAAGGCCTGTCACTGTCACAGTTCACATCTAACCAAACAGAAGGGAAGTCCTTCAGTACAGCAGAAATCCACACACCCAGGCTCCTGGGAAACAGATCGCTTGACACACCTATCTACCCAGACCAGAGAGAACACAAAGGACACGTGATGCCCGAACTCTGGGAATAGCTTGAGTATAAGGGGGACGTCCACCTGTCCTGAGTGCCTATATATGCAAGCTTTGTCTTCCGGACATCTCTCCGAAGACCAAGGTGCAAATGAGCCCAAATGCACTGCAGCCGGGAACCCAGCTGGGCGCCAAGGCCAGACAAGGCTCTGCTGCTCCCTGGGCATCGGGGCCATGCCAGGATCAGAATAGCAGAGCAGCCCTAACAAGGCCACAGGAGCACTGTGAGGGCTACAGCGTGTGACACTTTTTGAGGTCCAAGGGTGATGGGGTTGAGTGTCAGGGCTCAGGCACACCTGGCTTCTCCACTGCACTGCCATACCCTGCGTCTCGAGTTCCTTATCTGAAAACGGGATGACCTGCCCCACAGGGCTGCTTTGCAAACTGAGTAAAGTCACACGGCTAAAAGGCTGCTGCAGTTATGCAGGCTTCCCCTCAACAGCTGACGGCAGGAGCTGATGCTCACACTGCCTCCGCTGTGTAGACATCAGCCATCAACACTCACGCTCAATGAGAGGCTGCTCCATGAGGAAATGAGTCATTAACCTGACAGTGAGACCTACCACCTTGATGACCCCTGAGTCTAGGAGCTAGGAAATGGGCAGAAGGCCCAATGGTTCATTTTATTTTAAAATGCATTACAGGCCAGGTGCAGTGGCTCACGCCTGTAATCCTAGCACTCTGGGAGGCTGAAGAGGGAGGGTCGCTCAAGGTCAGGAATTCCAAACCAGCCTGAGCAAGAGCGAGACCCCGTCTCTACTAAAAAAATACAAAGAAATTAATTGGCCAACTAAAAATACATAGAAAAAATTAGCTGGGCATGGTTGCACATGCCTGTAGTCCCAGCTACCTGGAAGGCTGAGGCAGGAGGATCGCCTGAGCCCAGGAGTTTGAGGTTGCTGTGAGCTAGGCTGATGCCACGGCACTCTAACCCAGGCAACAGAGTGAGACTCTGTCTCAATAAATAAATAAATACATACATAAAATAAAATAAATAAAATAAAATAAAATAAAATAAAATGCATTACAAACAAAGCCTGCCAAGCAACAGTGAACAGAAGTTTGTCTAGCACTGATTTCCTGGTCTTCTCTGGAAGAGGATCCTCCTCTTTGCAGGGACAACAGGCAGCTCCTTTCACTGACTGACAACCAAGACACAGGTCTCTGCCTGGAAGTGCTGCCAGCTGGTCTGTCCTCAGAGGCAGGTGCCAGGACACAGAGCCAACACCTCACTGGGCTTCTGCTCTACACCACGGTGCTGGCAGTGCAAGGTAGGGCGGTGAGGAAAGCCCATTTCTCCTCTTCACAGAGCAGAGGCCAGACAGTGCTGGGGAGAAGGGACTTCTCTGCTCTTCGGGATGGCTTGAGGCAGGACAATGGAGAAGGAACCCCTGACAAGAGCAGAGGACAGACACACACACTGGGCAGAGAGCTGGGGGCACAAGGCCCTGGTGCTCCCTCAGGGAATGGAAGGGGACTCTGGGACTCACCTGCAGGACTTCCTGCCGGAGCCCAGCAGGCTCCACACAGCTGACCAGGCGCAACAGCAGGTCCATGAGAGCCGAGGTGCCAATGTGCTTCAACACCAGGCTGATGAACTTGTCCTTCTTCTTTAAGAATGTAATCACCTAAAACCAAACACACCTGGTAAGCAAGCAGGGCAGACCCAACAACCTGAGGTGCCTCTTCCGAGAACTCTCATTAGAAAGAGGAATTTTAATTGTACTGAGCAGAAATGATGCAAAGGCCTAGAAATAGCTGTAATAAAGACCTCTCCAAGAACAGGCAGAGAGTCCTTCCAGGCAGTGGTGCACATGAGGCCTGGGCTGCGGGCGGTTTGCCGCACAGCTGAGGCTCTGCAGGATGTGCCAAGCAGGGCGGCAGTGGCTGCTGTGCACAGTCACCGTTCAGTATGCGTCAGTTCAAGTGTTTCCAACAGAAACGGATGGCGCAGATGGAGTTGAGCTGGGAGATGATGGTCACCGCTGACAGCCCCAGGCCCAGAACACAAACCCTAGGGAGCACAGAGTGCACGAGATGCCAGTCACTGACAGAAACCCATGAGTAGTCAAAGGGAAAACAAGACAGGATTCAGAAAAGAAAAGGAGGCATTATATGGCGGGGTGGTGACAGTGCCAACAAGGTGTGAAAAGCCAAGTGTAAAGCCATGAGGGTGACAGGGAAGTGGTGGATTGAGGTGAGTGGAGAGGTCAAGACTCCTGGGCTGAGTCTGTCTGCTTCTCACTACAAGTGCAGCTCAGCTCAGCCGGCACAGATGAAGTGCCTGCTACACCCAGGCTGCTGGGCTGGGGGCTGGGGGCTGGGAGACTCGGGCTGAGGAAGCCCTAGCATTCCACTGGGAACAACGGGAACACGGAGAAGGTCCACACAGCTGGGGGACCTCAGCCAAGCTCGCTCACTACTGTTAAGATGAGAAGGAAGAGGAGGAGGGGAGTGTGGGAAAAGAGAGAAGGAGAAGGAAGAGGGAGGAGAGAGGAGAAGAGACACGGGAGTGGGGAAGGGCAGGGGATTCTCTTTGAAAAAGCATAATTAAATTCCTAGAGAGAACACTAAGAACAAAACACAAGGAGCAAATAACAACATCAGGAATGAAAAAAGGGACATTGCTAAAGATCCTACAGACATAAAAACTATTATGAGAAGTTAGTAGGAACAATTTTATGCCAATTTGTGTAAACTTAGAAAAATGAAAAATTTCCTTGAAAAACATATTTATCTAAACTGAAGAAACAGAAAATCTGTATAGTTCTAGAACATCAGAAGAAACAAAATCCATAGATAAAAGCCTCCTCCTTGTACAAGGACATAAAACCTTGATTCCAAAGATGCAAAATTTGGCAACATAAAAGAGAAAATAAGGCCAGGCACAGTGGCTCACGCCTGTAATCCTAGCACTCTGGGAGGCTGA
>VBSM01003149.1:54732-71250 GCA_008086735.1 Cheirogaleus medius | reverse complement strand
AAAAAAAAAAAAAAAAAGAGAGAGAAAATAATATATCACAACCAAGATGAGTGTATTCTAGGAATGTAAGATTTATTTAATGTTAAACAATTAATCAGTGTAATTTACCTATTAATAGAGTAGAAAAATTATATGATCAAGTCAAATAGCCAGAGTAAAACATATGCTATATTTCAACAACCATTCATGTTATAAACTTTTAAAAACTAGGAATGAGGAGAATTCCCTTAAGTTTGATTTTTTAAAAAATCTATAAAAACCCCACAACAAACATCATATCCAATTGTAAAATGTTGGAAGCACGTGCTCTGAGGTAGCAAATAAAACAAGGGCCCACTATCCCCACTTCTGTTTCACATTGTACTAAAGGTTCCAGCAATGCAAGAAGGCAAGAAAAAGAGATAAAAAGAATAAGAACTGTAAAGAACAAAATAAAACTGGCATTAATCACAGACAACACAATCTTGTACACAGATAAAACAAAAAAATATAAGTTAGTAGAATTAACAGTAGCTTTATTGATAATCACCAAAATCTGGACTCAGTCTAGATTGCCCCAAAATGAGTGGGGACACAGCTGTGGCAGCAAAAAGGGAAGGACTACCGTGTTCCCCCGAAAATAAGACCTACCCATAAAATAAGCCCTAGCAGGATTTCTAAGCATTTGCGCAATAGAAGCCCTACCCCGAAAATAAGACCTAGTGATGAGCGTGGACACGCAGGGTATCTGCACAACCCATGCATTTCATCATGGAACGTTAAAGAAGACGAGCACACTTCTCATCTGCCCCATGAGAGCTCTATTGCTCGACATGAGAGATTGGGGCCAATGGTTCTAAAGGAAATAGAGTCGCAAGAAATTTAGGATAGAATTCGGGGTTTGGAGAGTTATGATGTTCTAGAAGATGACGACTTAACTATATTTGAAAAAATGTAGATTGTTGTACCATACTTGAAAAAAAAAACACATCCCCTGAAAATAAGCCCTAGGGTGTCTTCTTGAGGAAAAATAAATATAAGACCCTGTCTTATTTTCAGGGAAACACGGTACTGACGCACACAGCTGCTCGGATGAATCTGCAGGAAATCACTCCAGGCAAAATAGCTGATGCTCAAAGGCTATATATTATATGTGTAAGTAACATTTTAAAATGACAAAATTTTAGACATTGAGAACAGACTAGTGGTTGCCAGGGTTCGTGAGGGTCAGTGAAGGCTGGGGCAGGAAGGAGGAGGATGTGGTTACAAAAGGGGACACAAAGGGTCCTCCTGGTGTCAGAACCGTTCCCTATCTCCCCCGTGATGGTAGACACAGGAATGTGCATGGGTGGTAAGTTGCACAGAACTTAACAGACACACACACAAATGAGTACAAACAAAACTCGAAAGGCCAGCAAGGTGGCTCGCGCCTGTATCCCAGCACTCTGGAAGGCTGAGGCGGGAGGACTGCTTGAGCTCAGAAGCTCAAGACCAGCCCAGGCAACAGTGAGACCCCATTTCTACTGAAAATAGAAAAATTAGCTGGGTGTGGTGGTGTAAGCCTGTAGTCCCAGCTACTTGAGAGGCTGAGGCAGGAGGATCACTTGAGCCCAGGAGTTTGAGGCTGTAGTGAGCTATAATGAGGTCACAGCACTCCAGCTGGGGCAAGAGCAAGACTGTGTCTCCAAAAAAAATAGAGTTCAATGCATATTACTTTAATGCAGCAAGCACTGGGTGAGAGAAAGAAAGGGAAATATTATAGGAAGCAGTTAAATTATAAAGAAAATATCTGAAAGTACAGAGGCATATGATCACCTTACAGTCAAATTATGAGATAAACACATCCAGTCATGGGGCTACAAAGGCCACACACAAAAAGATCTTTATCCAGCAGGGTTCCTGCTGTGACAAGGACTCACACTCCCATCCTACAGCTGCCCCCAGGGGAGCACCCACCTTTCCACCCACCGCTGCCACTACTCTTTACATTCTGCTGCAAAAAAACATCTGAGGTGAGACAGTCCTCAGGGGTCCCTTGTAAACCTCAGATTTATGACTAATGAAAGATAACATTCCACTGGATACTCACAACATGCCAGCGGAATTTCCTCAAGTGAAATGTGTACCTTCCTGGGGGTTGCACCTTCTCAGGGCTCAAGACACAGAGACAAAATATTGGTTTGTTCCCTGATTGGATATTTGATGGTATTAAACAATACAGTTAGTATTTCTGGGGTGTGATAATGAAATTCTAGTGTTTTTTGTTTGTTTGTTCATGTTTCTTTGAGGCAGAATCTTACTCTGTTGCTCTGGCTAGAGTGCCGTGCCGTCAGCCTGGCTCACAGCAACCTCAAACTCCTGGGCTCAAGTGATCCTTCTGCCTCAGCCTCCCAAGTAGCTGGGACTACAGGCATGTACCACCATGCCTGGCTAATTTTTTCTATGTATTTTCAGTTGGCCAATTTCTTTCTATTTTAGTAGAGACGGGGTTTCGCTCTTGCTCAGGCTGGTTTCGAACTCCTGATCTTGAGTGATCCATCCGCCTCAGCCTCCCAGAGTGCTAGGATTATAGGCATGAGCCACCGTGCCTGATCGAAATTCTAGTTTTATTTAAAAGAAAAAGTCTTTATTTTAGAGATACATACTGAAATACATAAGAAATGATCTGGTCTGGGATTTGCTCTGAAATAATCCAGTAGGGATGCAGGCAGGGGACAACAGAGGAAGAAGACTGGCCAGGAAGGACTGGTCCAGGCCCAGGGCACCCTCACACCTCCCTCTACCCATGTGTCCACAGCGTGGAGGGGCCAAAGGTTGGATGTCAGGCAGGTGGACTCCAGGAGGAGCACACTGCAGCTGAATGGGACGGATCCACTTGCTACTTCTGCAGAGGTCTAATGCTAGAAGTTACCTTTTATTTGCTTTAAAACAGTAAGTGCCCTGGACAGACACACGTCACCAGCACAGATGAAGCAGAGACCTCAGAAGGTACTGTGTGACAAAGGCACATCTCAGGACCTCAGGCCTGTACCTGGCTGGTGACGTGACAAGCCGGCCTACTCTGGGATGGCAGGGAGGGCTGGGGTTCCAGAGCCAGCCCTCAAGAACACTCCAGGGGACACCACATTCTCATTCAAATCCCAACTCGCAGAGAGCATCTATCTCATGCTACCCCACATGTGCCCCCCATGGCCTGACAACGAGGCCCATGGCAAGGCTGCCAGTGGCACCAGCACCCACCAGGACAGCATCCAAAGCCACGTGGGCTCCATGCGTTATTCACCTGCTCAGTCTTCCTTGCGATGAGGTTGCCAATGGTCTTGCTGAAGAAACTGGCGAGCAGCGGGTTGAGCGGCGGCTCGCGGCCCAGGAAGTCGCACAGGAGGCCCAGCAGACGCCCGTCCCCGCCCAGTCTGTCGCTGATCTGCGGCACATCACAAGTCAGAAGCTCACAGGCTGTGTTTGGGTATCTAAAAGGGCACAGTCCAAGCAACTGGAGGTGAAATTAGTCTTCTCCAACTCTTAGGAGCTGCTTCAACAACCTGCATCTTAGGAAGCAGACCCGCGTGATCAAAACAGAACAGAAATGTGATTCTTCTGAGAATAACTGGTATTCTTGACTACTAGAAGCTCAAAGTTTTTAATATACCTTTTACAGGCTCCTCATACACTTCACTCAGAAGTCCTACGGTCTCAGACTCTATTTCCACCCTCTCAATAACCTTTCCTGGCCTCTGGCGTCTCCTCTCTCCAGGCCTGGTGCTCACCGCCAGGCCCTCACCTCCTGTCTGACTGCACCGCCTTGAGGCCACGTCTGCGGACATGCCACCCCCCATCAAGCCTGCCTCTCCTCTCCTCAGCCAGATCCCTTCCTACCAACATGCACAGACCCCACCTGCCCTAGGCTGGAGACACATCACAGCAGCTGTGAGGCGTTAGGCAAGCAATTTAGCATTAAGAAATACCAGTATTTGTGAATGATGTACTTTTTGTTTAGTAAAAATGTATGACCAAATACAAAATCATCCTTAGTCCATTACATGTAATCCCACGATGATATCACTGTGCTCCCTCCTTAGCATCTGGCAGACATGGGTGGGTGACAGCTGTCGCCCCAGGACAGGCACACCTGGCCCGTAGCTAGGACAGAGGCCTCAACAGCGGTGCAAGTAACAAGGCCTAGTGCTCCATGGCTGTGTCTGGGAGCACTGGAAAGGCAAGAACCCAGTGGGACTTACTGCCTTGGAACAGGCCGTCCCTACACCACGCAAGTCACCTGACCTCTCTGTGTCTAGGTTTTCTCCTTTGAATATGCAGGTGAGGGTACCTGCCCATCCCACGGGTCTCTTGTGAGGATAAAGGGGGATAACGGGTACAAGGCAGAGCAGTGCCTGGCACATAGGAAGTGCTCGGTTGAGGTCAGTGCTATGACCTTCCTTCTCTTGCCAACACGTGGCTGGTGCCAGGCACAGAGGAGGCCCCAGCACTGGGCCTAAGCCAAGGTGGTCACTGTGACTAGCTAAGGGTTGGATTGTGAGACTGTGGCCGACACGGCTGGCCAGGCACAATGGCCAAACAGGTGTGGAAGGGGAAGGAGGGGAGGAGCCTCAGCTGCTGGGAAGGGTGTTCCTCACCAGCCCAGATAAGAAAGAGCAGCTTTTAGAGCTCTGAGGAACAGAGTCGTGAGGGCAGGCTGAGTGTGACAGATCTTCTGGGTCACAAAGAGTGGCCCAACAGCAGGAGCTAAGCCAGCAGGCCGGCGGCTGGAAGAGAGGACCTGGCTGGGGCCCATGCAGGCGTGGTCAGCATACATGGCACTGCAGGCAGGTGTGTGAGGAGAGGGGTCTGAAAGCAGGGGCAGGGAGTGGCTTAGGCCCAGGTGCATCCCCTCAGTTACCGACCTCTCTGGCCTTTAGTGTCCTTGTCTGTGAAATGAAGTAGCCAGTGCCCACCTTGGGATATGGCAAGGACTAGACAACCCGTGCTCAGCATAGTGAATGACACTCAGCTACTTGGGCAGGAGGACCAGATGGAGCAGGGGGAAAGGCCAGTCCAGCAACCCTGAGGGTCATAGCAAGGTTCTGCATCTACCAGACCCTAAACAAGACAGGATGGACAGGGGAGAGGGGGAGAGGTCAAATCCCATGGGGTGAGGAGGAAAAGCAAAGCTGAGGAAGCAGAGAAAAGCAAGAATAGACCACGCCTTGGAAAAGTGTTTCAAGAGCACAGGGAACAAACCGATCTTGTCTATGTAACAAATGTGTGCATATATGGCACAAAATGGGCTACAAGAAGCTGACTTTCTAGCAGGAGGGACTGAGATTTCCTCCTTTTTTCTTTTTCTTTTTCTTGTAGAGACAGGGTCCAGGCTGGTCTCAAATGTCTGGCCTGAATTGATCCTCCCAAAGCACCGGCCCGACAGGCAAGGGCCCCCACATCTGCCCCTTTTTTTTCTTTATCAGTACTTTACAATTATTCTTCAAAGAACAGGTACTGCTCTAGTAGTTTTTGTTTTCTTTTGTTTTGTTTTGTTTTTTGAGACAAAGTCTCACTCTCTTGCCTGGGCTAGAGTGCCGTGGCATCAGCCTAGCTCACAGCAACCTCAAACTCCTGGGCTCAAGTGATCCTCCTGCCTCAGCCTCCTGAGTAGCTGGGATTACAGGCATGCACCACCATGCCCGGCTAATTTTTCCTATACATTTTTAGTTGGCCAATTAATTTGTTTCTATTTTTAGTAGAGACGGGGTCTTGATCTTGCTCAGGCTGGTTTCGAACTCCTGACCTTGAGCAATCCACCTGTCTCAGCCTCCCAGAGTGCTAGGATTACAGGCGTGAGCCACCGCGCCCAGCCTCTAGTAGTTTTTAAAATGTATACGAGGAATAGGAATTCCAGTTAAACACAGCAGATGGAGCACACAGACTTGTTGATAATCCCTCTCAAACTTCTGTTAAAATAATGCAAAGAATTTAAAAGACAGGAAAAGAGAAGTGGAAATGATGCTGGACCAGGCCTGGGGACAAAAGTGGCCTCATGAGCACAACTCAGCGCAAGGAAGGTGGAACCTCAGGAGCCCACAGAAGGGACACCAACTGGAGATGAGGACTCAGGCCCCATGGCTCAGGAGAGGCCTGGACACTGAGGCAGTGGCTGGCAAGGGTGGAATGAAACCGCCACACAGCAGTGGGACCCTGGACCCTCCCTGCACCCTCCTGGGAAAAGTAGGCTGGAGCTCTTGAGTGACGGCCGAGGGGTGGAGCAGGTACTGTCCAGAAAGAGGGGACTTGGTAAAAACAACACTGGGTGCCCCCCAGCCCCTTTTCCCCACTCAGCTCCCAGGATGCTGATGGGTGTATGGTCACAGCTAAGAGCCAGAAGGATCCTTTTCTGTAGAAAAGTCAACTAGTTGTCATCTAACCAGAGGGTCAGCCGCTGAACCCCAGGGGTGAAGCCTGCAGTGAGCAAGCCCTGCCCAGACCCCAAGCTCTGTGCAGGGTTTGGGGCCTCACTCTTGAAAGGAGCACAGCTCTGACAGGCAGGAGACACGGAATGCAGAGGAGGAGAGTGTGGAGAACAGAAGGAGGCTTTTAAAAAACTGATATTCCCAGAGATGATACACTAGAACAGTGTATCTGTGAATAAAAACTAGAAGCTTTTATTAAAATATCTGAAAATAAGAAAGAGCTCTTAGAAATTAAAAATATGATGGTAGAAATTTCAAAAGTCAATAAAAGGATGGGAGCTTAAAAGTTGAAAAAAACCTCTCAGATGTAGACCAAAAAAGGAAAGACAAAACATGGATAAGGAAAGTATTAATTCCGGTGATCTAACACCTGATTAGAAGTCTCAGAAAGAGAGAACAGAGGAAAAACTGGAGGTAATAATATTATTACAGAAATACTAAAAGAAATTTCCTTCTGCTAATATCATGAACGTATAGACCAAAAGGCCCATGGGGTGCCTAGCATAACAAATGAGAAAAAGTCGATATCCAGTCTTTATCGTATTATGAACATGTAAATACTGCTTACAGCTGAGCTGATTTGTTTACTCTGGTTATATTTGCTTACTTATATGTTTTTCTTGAGTTAACAGTTTCTCATTGTTTTTTAAGTTCCTATTACTAACTTTTCTCAAACTCTGATGATCAAATTCTCCTGGCTCACCCATGCAGCTCTGGGATCCCTATCATGACCCAGAGAATAATTTCACATTATTGGGTTTAGAAAAGGACCTAAATGCCCTCACAGAAGAAATAAAAGAGGTGACACACACAAGTCAGGGCTTGTTGCATCAGACTTGGAGACTAGAGGACCACAGGAGTCTCCAGAACCCCAGGGGAGATGCCCAAGCTGGACTCAAACAAGAGGGCGTCTCGAACAAGCATGAGGAGGAGAAGGCATCTCAGACACTTTGGTCCCTAAAGAGCACCACCCTGTAATCTTTCTCAGGGAGCTGCCAGAGAACACAATTTACCATAGGAAGTAAACCAAGGAAGAGAAAGAAGAAATCAATGAAGATGGACAGTGGAATTATAAAAGTGGGATGGAGGGTCCAGGAATTGTTATGGCACAAGTTCTCTTCCTCTCCCATCACTTCCTCTCGGGCCTGCCCCTAAGTGCAGTATTTCTGGGACAGGGGGTACTTGCTGGGGGCCAGCCCTGACCCAGGTTGCTTCCCACAGGGTGAGCAGCTCTAATTCTGCAATTAGGAGTGAGTTAGCCCACAGCCCGAGGTATAAACTACACTGCTTTATGAGTAACAAAGTAATACCTTAGTGCGTATCTGCTGGGTTTTTTGTTTTATTTCTCAAATGATCCAGAACTTGACAAGCAAACTAGACAGGAACCTCATGGCTGAGTTCTCATCCCAGGGATGGCACCTTCTGCCATGGCCTGAGTGAGCAGCAGGCAGCAATCTGATCTGGAAGGTGACTGAGCGTCGCCTGGCTGCAGTGGATTTTTAAGCAAGGGGCTGCTCCACAGAGGTGGGGCCCAGCTGCATGTCAGACCTTGAGGAAGAGGTAGCCCATGGCCTCACCTGCCTGGAGCAGCTCTGGTTCTCAGCAGGGTCAGTGGCTGCTACCTGACCCCAAACCACTCAGAAGCAGCTTCTCCTGAGCAGACACAGCTCAGGCAGATTCTCTGTTTTCAGGAAGAGCTCTCCCTAAATCTATAGTCCTGAGGGTGTCCAACCTGCTCTGTGGCAGCACCCTGACCTCTAAGGGCCACAAGCTATTGGAGGAGGTGCTGTTCACCCCGTCAGAGCCAGTCCAAGCTGGAAGTAGTCTCGAGTCTAGAGAAGCACAGGCACTAGATAAAGCTTTATTGGAACATAGCCACATCCACTTGCTTACTACTTTCATGCTACAACTTCAGAGTTGAGTAGTTGCAACAGACCTTATGGCCTTATGCAACAAGCCTAGAATATTCACAATCTGACCTTTCACAGATAAAGTTTTCTAACTCCTGGCCTATCCACATATTTATATCTTCCCCACTTTTTTTTAAGAGATGGGATCTCACTATGCTGCTGAGACTGCTCTAGGAGTGCAGCGGCTGTGCACAGGCGCAATCGTGGCACGCTGTAGCCCTGCACTCCTGGGCCCAAGCAATCCTCCTACCTCAGCTCCTGAGTAGCTGGGACTACAGGAGCAACCACCACACCTGGCTTTTCCCCATCTTTGAAAAATAATCTTGACCCTACTTATTCCTTTAGCTACCATCTCACCCATCCATCCTACTTCTTTTCTCAAGAGAAGCCGGTTTGTTTGTTTGTTTGAAGGCTAGTCAAGTGGAACAGTGGGAGTGGGGAAGGAACAATGAAACCTATAACTGGTTGTGATCAACTCACTGTAAACACGACTACACTCAGACCAGCCTCAAAAAAAGTGCTTTAATGTTTTTTATTCAAGTGTTATGTGCTCTGAAAACTCGGACAGCTGACAGAGATGGTGAGAAGACTTGCTGCCCTGTCCCAGGTCACTCCTCAGAGGCAATCACTGTATACTGAGCAGTGTTTTCTGATATTCACCTCTGTGTTTCTAAATAATACACATATAAATTTCTTCTTCACTTATCAATTTTAGACACTATGATTGACTTACAACAACGGAAGATGAAGCTTTAACTCACACAACCCAACTCCCCTCTCCCTCCCTACAAAATTATACCACAATTTTTACTTAAATGGCTATCCAGTGTTTGCCTTGGCATAAACACAGAAATATTAATACTGTCTGCAGCTGAGCAGGTGCGTTTACTCCGGTTATATGTCCTTACTCACATAAGTTCTCCCCCAGGGTTAACAGTTTTCTTGTTGCTTTGTTTGCTTAATTTTGTTCTTACCTACTTCTAATTTCTCCCAAACTCTGACTAAGCAACTCTCCTGGCTCATAGATGCAGCTCTGGGATCCCCTGTGCTGACCAGAAGACCCCCCAGCTCTCCTCCCCAACCCCTGTCACTTTGTTCCAATTTGTCACCTAACTGGTACATATTTGGGAGAGGGATGGGGGGGCTGTTAATATCGATATTGAGACAACTGGCCGGGTGCAGTGGCTCACGCCTGTAATCCTAGCACTCTGGGAGGCCGAGGTGGGCTTGAGGTCAGGAGTTTGAGACCAGCCTGAGCAAGAGCGAGACCCCATCTCTACTAAAAACAGAAAAATTAGCCAGGCATGGTGGTGTGAGCCTGCAGTCCCAGCTACTCAGGAGGCTGAGGAAGGAGGAATATTTGAGCCCAGGAGTTTGAGGTTGCTGTGAGCTAGGCTGATGCCACGGTACTCTAGTCCAGGAGACAGAGCAAGACTTTGTCTCAAAAGAAAAAAAAAGACAACCAGTGTTGGCCAGGCAAATCCCAGGCCACAATAGCCTCTAACTACGACCACCCTATCCCTAAACCTTGGCTCCTTAGGAGCAAGCCCCTGCTCTTTCTAGAACTCTCTTACCCCTTAACCAGCATAGTTCCCCTTGTCAGAGAGGACCTGACTGACCACCCTGATGAAGTACTGACCCCCAACCAACCCCTGCACAGGCATGCCCCATCCCACATCCTGCTTTATTTTCCTTTTAAGACAAAGGTGAGCAAAGATGTTCTGTAAAGGGCCAGATAATAAACATTTCGATGGTCTCTGTTGCGACTCCCCAACTCTGCACTCTGTGTGGATGAGTGTGGCCCTGTCCAACAAGACTGGATTGGTGGACACTGAAATGTGAATTCCATGTCATGTTCACATGTAACAAAATATTCTTTCTTTGATTTTTTCCAACTATTTATTAAATAGAAATGTAAAACCATTCTCAGCTCACAGGCCATACAAACCAGGATTTGACGTGCAGGCCGTAGTTTGCTGACCCTATTCCAAGACATCACCACCACACACATTTTTTATGCTTCCTCATGAGGCTGCTGTGTCTGACCTGACCCCTGCTATCACCTACGGACACTGCAGGCCAGGTGGCCTCCTTACAGAGCTGCACCTGAGAAGCCGGGAGGCTGGGTCTGCCCATCCTCCCTATCACCAAAGCCCTTCCTTGTTCACACTCCTCTGTCCTGACCTAAAGATGGTTGTGGCTCCAACCATCTTGCAACACTGCCCCTCTTTTCCCTTCCTGTCGTATCCTAACAAAGTGAGGCACTTCTCAGTGGCGAGGACTCAGGTACTGCACATTTCTCCTGCCTGGTCATTTGCCAGGCCTGGGGCTACCCCTGCTGATGGCACACACCCTCACACTGCAATCCCGCCTGCCTCTCTACCACGGGATCAGTCTTTTTTTTTTCAGCATATTGTCACTCAAAACACTCTGACGTGCACCAACTTCATATAAACTTACTTATAACTCAGAATGAGAAAACACACACATACACAAGAGATTCTGAACTCTTAAATATCACAAATAACAAATCTCACAGGAGTGGCCTCCTCACTTCCCAGGTGGGGTAATGTGTAAGGCCAGCTTCTCCGTCAGAAAGCCCCGGCCTCCCTGCAGCACTGCCCAGCACACTGGGCCCTGGTCACAGCCCCGGTACATACTTGAAGCGGACCTTCTCCTCCATGTCCAGAGGTGGGTCCTGTGTGACAAGGCTCACCAGCTCCTCCATACACTGCTGCCTGCACAGGAAGTCCAGCAGCTTCTGGTTCTGAGCCTTACACTCCTGCAGGATGTCATCTTCATCCATCAACTCCCGCAGCGTCACGTGCTCCTTGTCCAGCAACTTGTCGACGTGGGACGTGGTGTTCAGGTCAAACTTCCAGAACATTGTGACGGCCACAGGGCTGCAAGCAAAGACAAAAGGGTCACTTCTCTCCCCTCTCCCCTCTGTGAATCCACCCTTAGCAGCTCTACACCAAAGTCCAGAAGTCCATCCTCAACACGAGCACACGTGTTCCCGGGGCTCAGCACAGCGGGGCTCTCCCCAGGTCAGGCTCAAAGTCTAGCACCAACTTCCCAGCTGCTCAGTAGCTCGATGCTGTGCTCTCAGCTCCAGGATCTGCTTCTCCAGGTTCTCCTCCGGGCTGCCCCCTGCTCACCCTCATTCCCCACACTGCCCCTACCAGCCTTGCCACAGCACCCAGCATACCCTGACGCCTGGATGTCTCCCATGTGTCAGCGCCAGCAATGTCCCTCCATCCTGAGTGAACACTGGGTGTCCCCCCCAAAAGTCTCACAGAACACAAACTCAGCAAGTCAAACGCAAGACAGCTCATTCTGTTTGGCCCCATGCTCCTCTGCCTTCCCCAGCCACCCAGCCCCTCCGCTCGCTGTCCCCACCTGGCTGATAACACCCGAGGTTGTCCTTGGCACCGGCACCTCCCTCACAGGGACACCAGCTAGGCACTGGGTCTTGCCACAGCAACCTGAGGAGTCACTATGGACCCAGCCCTTCCTCTGCCTCCTCAAACCTGCTCCCAGCTCTTGCTGTCTTTGCCTGGACTAGACAAAGTATGTTCACCCCCGTGAGTCTCACATGTCAGTCTGTGGGCCAGGTAGGTTAGCAACAAAGTTTTCACTGTTCTGATACAAAAAGAAAACATAAAGCCTTTATCTTTAACAAAGTTAAAACTGTATTTTGAGATTATGAATCTTTTCAGTGTTGTATGAAACATTAATTACAAAATTATGGTAACAGTAGATGGCATTATCTTACCTGACAGTTTTGCTTAGAAACATAAAAGACTGACCACAGACATACACGCCCTGGTTTGCCTGTCTGTGAGGCCTAGGCTGTCCTAGGAGCTGTGATTCGGAGCTTCCTGTCCAGCTGTCCAGCCACACCCCACAGCCTCCAGGCTTTGCTGCTACATCTTCATGTCCTCTCATCTCCGCTTCAGAAGCCCTGCTGGCTCCAGAGGTCCCCAGGCTGCTCCCTACCAGGACCCCACCCTCACCACAAAGACACTGCACTTTTCTTCCCACACAGACTGCACTTCACTACTTTTATCCTTCTGCATGTGCTCTCCCCTCCCCGTGCCAGACTGCGCTAAAAGTTGGCTCTGGCGGCCTCAAGCCTGCCCAGGCTGCCCGTGACATGACAGCCCAGAGGGGGAGCTCTGAAGGTCCTCAAGTGGAGCTACTTTGACTTTCAGTGCAAGGACTCTACGTGCACACTGGCATTGCATTCAGTTTTCCTTCTGGGTCCTCAGATCTTCCTTATTCCTCTTGTAAGGAGTGTGGATGGATATTTCTGGGTGGTAGCAACAAACTTTGAAGGACTAGAAATAATAATTACTAAAAGTACTTTCAGAAAAAGATGGCTGCCTCTACGCAAACACGCTGGATGCTCTCTCCTAAATGCCCCACAGGATGACTCAAACGCTTAAGTAACATACAATCCAGGGAAAGAGGGGAACCCCACCTGGTCAAGGCTTTTTTCCCCAAAATAAGAACTTGCAAGACAGGGCAGCTACAGGTGGCTAGCTTCCTTGTCTGCACCTTATAGTATTCTTCACCCTCTATAAAGCAGCAATTAATAGAAATCCATAAATAAAAACTGCATTCGCTCTGGGAATTGATCCTAGAGAAATAAAAACTTAAGCTCACACAAAAACCTGTGTACTAATGTTCATAGCAGCTTTATTTGTAACAGTCAAAAACTGGAACCAGTCCAGATGACCTTCAACATACAAACATTTACACAAACTATGGTACACACATACCACGAACACTATTCAGCAATAAAAAGGAATTATGGATGCACACAACAACTTGGATGTGTCTCTAGGGAATTACATTCCTAAGCAAAAAAAAAAAAAAAAAATCAGTGCCAAAAGGTTATATATTGCATGATTCCATTAATAACTTTTCTTTTTTCTTTTTTTTCTTTTTTTTGAGAAAAAGTCTCACTCTGTTGCCCGGGTTAGAGTGCCGTGGTGTCAGCCTACCTCACAGCAACCTCAAACTCCTGGGCTCAAGCAATCCTCCTGCCTCAGCCTCCCGAATAGCTGGGACTATAGGCATGCACCACACCATGCATGGCTAATTTTTTCTATATATTTTTAGTTGTCCAGCTAATTTCTTTCTATTTTTTTAGTAGAGATGGGGTCTCGCTCTTACTCAGGCTGGTCTCGAACTCCTGAGCCCGCCTGCCTCAGCCTCCCAGAGTGCTAGGATTACAGGCGTGAGCCACCGCGACCGGCCCATTAATAACATTTTTGAAATAATATAATTAAAAAAAAACCAACTTGAGCCTTTATTTATTTTAATATGAGTGGGGGAGAGAAGGGGGTTTCAGTTTCCTTTCCTTTTTTTTGATACAGAGTCTCACTCTGTCATCCTGGCTTGAGTGCAGTGGCGTTATCATAGCTCACTGCAATCTCTAATTCCTGGGCTCAATCAATCCTCCCACCTCAGCCTCCTAGAGTGCTAGGATACAGGCGTGAGCCACCCCATCCGGCAGAAATGATAAAATTTTAGAAGTGGAGGACAGATTATTGGTTGTCAATGATTAGGATTGAGGAGGGGATACGTGGCAGGAGGGAAGTAGGTGTGGGTCTTGACTGTAATGGTGGATTCTCAAACCTACACAAATAAAAAACTTACGGAGCACTAAACATGCACACATACACACACACAAATATTATAAAATTGGGGAAGTCTGAATAAGATCAGTGGGTTGTATCAATGCCAATTCCTGGTTGTGATGTTCTACTGTGATTTTATAAAATGTCAACACTGGGGAAACCGGTCAGAGTATGCGAGGGATCTCTACATTCTTTCCTACAGTTGCAATGTTAGAAAGGTAAATATTAATAAACTCAAGCTGTTAAAAAGATATAAAATACACCTAAAGCACAGAGAACACAAATTCTTTTTGAATGCACCATGTAACACTGACAAATATAAACTATATATTTAAAACTCCAAAAGACCATTATCTTATAGAATGCGCTCTCCAAACACAATAAAGTATAGAAATTAATATCTATCTAAAGGACAGGTTTTTAAAATTCTATGACCAAATTGACAGGCTGTTCCTAAAATTCACATGGAAATGCAGGGGTCTCAGAATAGACCAAACAATCTTGAAAAAGAACAAAGTTGGAAGACTCACATTCCCGATTTCAAAATTTACTACAAAGTTATAGTAACCAAGACAGTGTGGTGCCAGCATAAGGACAGACATAAAAACCAATGAAATAGGATTGAGAGTTAAGAAATAAAACCAAACATATATGGTCAAGTGATTTTTAACAAGGGTGCCAGGACCATTAATGGGAAAAGCACAGTCTTTTCAACAACTGATGGTGAAAAAACCGGATATATATACAAGCAAAAGAAAGAAGCTAGACTCCTACCTAAGAACATATACAAAAATTTACTCTAAATGGATCAAAAATCTAAATTTAAGAGCTTAAATTATAAAAATTCTTAGAAGAAAACATAGAGGCAAATCTTCATGACCTTGAATTTGGAAATAGTTTTTTTACACATGCCACCAAAAACAACAAAAGAAAATAATAAACAAATTAGACTTCATCAAAAATAAGACGTTTGTGCTTCAAATGATACCTTTGACTAAGTATAAAGACAACCCACAAAATGGGAGAAAAATTTTTACAAATCATGTATCTGATAAGGGACTTGTATCTAGAATATATAAAGAACTCTTACAATACAATAATAAAAAGACAAATTTAATCTGTAGAAGAATGTCCCCTCCCTCCAAAAAAGACAAATTTAATACTGAGCAAGGCATCTGAACAGACTTTTCTTCAAAGAAAATATCTAAGTGGCCACTAACCACATGAAAAAATGCTCAACACCATTAACCATCAGGGAAATGCAAATCCAAACCATAATCAGAGGCCAGGAGTGGTGGCTCACGTCTATAATCTCAGCACTTTGGGAGGCTGAGGCAGGAGGATTGCTTTAGGCCAGGAATTGGAAGCTGCAGTGACCCTACTGCACTCCAGCCTGGGTGAAAAAGTGAGACCCTGTCTCTTAAAAACCAAACCAAAACAAAAAAAACCACAATGAGATACTACTACATACCTACTAAGATGGCTATAATCAAAAAGACAGATGTAATAACAAGTGTGTTCGTGAAAATGTGGAGAAACTAGAAGCCTCATACATCACTGGTTGGAAAATGGTACAACTGCTTTGGAAAACACTCTGGCAAGTTCCTCAAATGATTAAAAATAGAGTTAGCATATGACATAGCAATTCTACTCCTAGGTATACACCCAAAAGAAATGAAAACATATGTCCACACAGAAACTTTTACACAAATATTCAAAGCAGTATTATTCATAAAAAGCAAAAAATGGGCCGGGCGCAGTGGCTCACGCCTGTAATCCTAGCACTCTGGGAGGCCGAGGAGGGAGGATCGCTCAAGGTCAGGAGTTCAAAACCAGCCTGAGCAAGAGCGAGACCCCATCTCTACTATAAATAGAAAGAAATTAATTGGCCAACTAAGAATATATAGAAAAAATGAGCCGGGCATGGTGGCGCATGCCTGTAGTCCCAGCTACTCGGGAGGCTGAGGCAGGAGGATTGCTCGAGCCCAGGAGTTTGAGGTTGCTGTGAGTGAGGCTGACGCCACGGCACTCAGTCTAGCCCGGGCAACAGAGTGAGACTCTGTCTCAAAAAAAAAAGCAAAAAATGGAAACAACCCAAGTGTCCATTAAGGAATGAGTGGATGAATAAAACGTGGTCTACCCAAATAATGGAATATTATTCAGTAATGAAAAGGAACACAGTTCTGATACATACTACAAGCTGGGTAAACCTGGAAAACAGCGCACTAAGTGAAAGCAGCCAGACACAAAAGACCACATGCTGTGTGATGCCATTTACATAGACTGTCTAGCATAAGGCAAATCCATACAGATAAAACATAGATTAATGGTTGCCTTAGGAAGGGAGGACAGAAAGGCTGAGAGGAAATGAGGAGTAAGGAGCTTCTTTCTGAGGTGATGAAAACGTTCTAAAATTGTGATGATGGTTGCATAATTCTGTGAATACACTAAAAGCCATTGAATTGTATACTTTAGGCCGGGCGCGGTGGCTCACGCCTGTAATCCTAGCACTCTGGGAGG
>VBSM01003149.1:43982-54632 GCA_008086735.1 Cheirogaleus medius | reverse complement strand
AAAAAAAAAAAAAAAAAAAGAATTGCATACTTTAAATGACTGAATTTTAGAGTGTGTAAATTTTATCTCAATAAATTGTTTTTTAACATCCTGTGTGCCTCAAACTATCCATAAAAACTCCTTAAGATGAAAAGTAATTCAGATATTCACAACTGAATAACAAAAATATTACATATCAAAATTTCTGAGACACAGTTATAAGCATATTTTAGAAAAGAATGTATAGTAAGAAAGGTTAAAACTAGATAAAATAATCAATTCACTTGAAGTTAGAAAATAACAGCAAAATAAACCAAAAGATAAAGAAAGAATAAATATACTAACATGAGTCAATGAGACGGGAAATTTAAAAAGTGAAATCACCTAAACTAAAAACTCGTTCTTTGAAAAAATAATTAAGTACTCTCACTTTCCCCCTGCTGGACTGGCCAGATCACTGGCAGTGTTGGAGGGCAGGCGGAAGGAGCAGCCTCACACACTCTGGACGGCAGACACGGGGTCACTGCTTTGGGGTAACCATGACAGCACTTACTGAATTCACCAGTGCCCACCCCTGGCCCAGCAATCCACTCCTGCCTACCGGAGAATCACGCAGGAAGATGAGGTGGAGAGAGTGTGCAGCCAGAGACAGTGCAACGCGGATGAATCTTGAAAACATGGGGCTGAATGAAACAGAATCAAGTCCATAACACAATACATCTATATAATTTAAAATACATGTGCCAACAATGTGCACTTATAGGAATACACACATAAAAGGACACACAGGAAACACATCACACTGATCGCCTATAGTGAGAGGACTGGAGATTGAAGGAAACACCACGGCGCACCAGGGGCCCTGCCCAGACCACTGAGGAGGAGCAGGGCCTCCTGGACGCACAGGCACAGTTAACTCCGCCCACACTCAGAGGTTCCAAAAGAGAAAAGGAGGGAATAAGGATAAGCACGTTGGACTTAAATACACCAAGTCTGTCAAGTGTCCATGTAGCTACGAGGGTAATTTCGTGGGAAGCACAGTTCACGGGCGTCCTTTTCTCTCGCCACAGCTGTTCAGCATCTCTCCAGGCAACGAGAAACCCAGGTCCAAGTCCTATTTCCCACCTCAACACTGTGCCCAGGTGGCTGGGGTTGTGTTTTTGTTTTGCTTTTTTTATGCTTTCTTTCACTTTAACTTATTTTGGGAAGTTTCACACATGCCTAACAGTAGAGAGAGCAGTGCAACGAGCCCCTGAGTGCCCACTCAGGCTCCACAGTGACCACCTCACGGCCCACCTTGTCTTGCCTAGACGATCGCCCCCCACCCATCCCAGTTATTAACCCATTTCATTGCCCAGGCTTCTTCTGAAATGCTGTCCAGCGCCATCAGCTGTTGTCCTAAGTCTGTCCTGAGGCTTACTAGGTCCCCTTCAGGTAAGTGCTCTTTTTTCCTCAAATGCAGCACAGGCAGCATCGCGCAGAGGCGTCTACCCCTTCTCCACCTGCTGACAACAGGGACGGTTGAACCGCTCTGCAGGACACCAGCACCTCAAACATAGGCCCCAGGGACCCCCGTGCCAGCCTATGGACCACAAGTTCCCTCATGGTAGGGTTAGGCCACACATTTTATGAATTTAATCAAAGATTCCTGAGGACTTAAATGTGGAACAAATCCTATACAACAAAACCAAAATTAAACCCAAATAACTATCACCATATTACTCACTTATTAATAACTTTTGAAATTTAAAACAATAAACTGAGTTAACATCTAAACTAAGTTAACATCAGCTTATTTACCCCTAAGTGATAAAACAGAAAGTTTAGTAAGGATATCTACCCTGTAAACAAGAACAAGACATATAAGGGCTTCTGAGAACCTATGACATTTTTACAGTCTGTTCCAACTGGACCACTAACTTTCTACTCCCTAAATCAAGCCCTAAGGAACCTGTTTGTAAAAGTTAGCTGAGCTCAGTGGTTTTAAGACTGGATATTGCGCTGGGCAAGGTAGTTAACACCTGTAATCCCAGCACTCTGGGAGGCCAAGGCAAGACAATCACAAGCTCAGGAATTTGAGACCTGCCTGTGTAAGAGGGAGACCCCATCTCTACTAAAAATAGAAAAATTAGCCGGGCATGGTGGCACATGCCTGTAGACCTAGCTACTTGGGAGGCTGAGGCAGGAGGACGGCTTGAGCCCAGGAATTGGAGGTTGCAGTGAGTTATGATGACACCACTGCACTCTAGCTGAGGTGACAGAGTGAGACTCTGTCTCAACAACAACAAGACTGGATTTTGCAGGCCAGTAAACTTCTTTTGTCTTTTAATCTAGAAAATTTACAGAAGGTTACCAACTTTTTAACTCTGCCAAGCAAGGAGGTAGGAGGGAGAGAAAGAGAAAGAAAAGGAGACACAAAGGAGGAAAGGAAAAGAAAGAAAAGGTAAACTGCCATCAACAATTACCTTACTTTCAGAAAACAATGACTTTTTTTTGGAGACAGTCTCTTGCCCTGTCACCCAGGCTAGAGTGCAGTGGCATTAGCAATGGTATCGTCACAGCTCACTGCAACCTCCAACTCCTGGCCTCAAGTGACCCTCCTGCTTCAGCCTCCCAAAGTGCTAGGATTATAGGGTTGAGCCACCATGCCCAGCCCAAAAAACAATGACTTATTAATATCAAAAAAAGGCAGACCATAATCTCAGGATTGAGAAAATGTTCTACTCTGAAAAAAATGTCATTTTAAGAAAAACTCACTTCATTACACTTACTTTGCTCATCTCACCAGTATTAAACTCCGGTATTTGAGAACCTCTACTTACGTTAGCACTGATGATTGAAATAAAACTGGTTGATTTAGGTTGGCCACTGCCTCACTAGCTTATATCAGTTCACTTTGCTATGCCATTAAATCAAAAATCGATGTATAACAAGAGTATTTCCATGTTTCTGTCAGCTATCCACAAATTCTGAGAAATACTCAAAAATGGTCACATCAGCAGCTCTTTTAAGAGTTCACTGCACTGGCATTGGTTTAGTTGCAGCTAATTTCACTGTCAAAGGAACTGGTGTAAACTAATTCCAGAACATTTATGCACATAGCACAGCACTCTTCTCTTCAAACATTTCTCACATCCAAGCAGCTACACCCCACCCTCCACAGAGATGCCAGCACCTCCTCGGTTAGCCCTCACCTACAGGGAAGGCCTTGATTTCCCTTCCTTAGATGATCCATAGGTCACCACTGGCAGCATCTTTAGAACAAACAACTGGCTCATGAACTGGTTGTTGATCTGAGACATCTCTGATTATACCTGCAGTGCTAACAGGGCAGAAGGATTCCTCTCACCGCCTGACAACCATCCTCAATGAGCCGTCTGGGGAGCCAAGCAAGGGATCACCAGCGTCTTCACTCTCATCCAACAGCCAGATGAATGAAACCGCAAGTTCTGCTTTACTTACTTTTTCAGGTTGGAAAAACCATCAGACAGAAGGGAAATTTCAAGCAGAAATGTTGCCCATATGATCACAGAGTTCCATGAAAGAGCCCTTCAAAAAAGAACATTCTGTGGTAGAGACTGTTGCTAAGACAAAATTAGAATCTGAAATGCCCTATTACCTCTCTGGCCACTAATCAGTTCTTTTTTTTATTTTTTCTTTTAAAGATTTACGCTTGAGCCCAGGAGCTTGAGGCTACAGTGAGCTATGATGACACCACTGCACTCTAACCCAGGCAACAGAGTAAGATCTTGTCTCAAAAAAAACACAAAAATTATGATCAAAGTCTTGGCTCTGCTGTGTGACCCTGAGGCCAGTTTCATGAGCTCTCATGCCCCAGTTTCCTCATCTGTAAAATGGGGACAATAAGCACCCCCATCTCACAGAACTGAGATGAGAATTAACCGAGTTACTCCATGAAAAGGGCTTAGAGCAGATTCCAGCACATTTTACTCTCAAAGACCCTAAGTGTAAAGAAGAGAAGGAAACAGAGATAAGGTCCTTGCACCCACGGAGGACAGCCCAGTAGTGGCCAGAGTGGTGACCTGTGTGCCTCTCTTTCCAGTCCCACCTCCAGGGCATCACACTGGTAGTGCAAGTTGGACATGGCAGGAGTGTTAACACCATGGAAATCAGTAAATGCTACTAGATAGGCTGAATGCTTGAATCCCATTGGCCTGAAAAAAAAAAATGGCAATGAATATTTGTACAATCAGTCAAAGAATAACCACAACCACATCTATTATTGGGCATAATATAATTGGGCATAATTTTTTTTCCACTGGGAAAAGAAGATGAGAAAAAAAGTCTAACTTTAAAAAGGGGATGGAGTGGGGCAAATTGGTAAATAAAAGTCCAAAATGAGAAGTGAAAACAGCAAATAACCACATAAAGGCAAATTAAAATAACTATAGAAGAATAATATACACAAGTCTACGTGAAGGCATTCAAAGAAAGCCTGAGCTATCTGAGATTGCTGAAAATACACCCCAGCCCTGTGCAGACTGTGGGTCCAGCCACTCCAGAGGTCCCAAAGAACTGTGGCTTGAATGAGGTAGTGTACAGCCTGCTCCACAGGCTGTAAGGCTCTGAGGGACCCCCCAGGACATCAGCATAGGTGCTGGTTCCCAGAACAGACTAAGAGCTCCTTTGGGACAGGGGCTGTGACAGCCCTTCATATCCCTAGGGCATAACTCCAGGCTTGCCATACAGCCGGCATCCTCTATAGGTTTTGCGAATCAATTAATACATTAAGTTCTCAAAGGCTGTCTCTCCCCCAAATGGTAATGGGGGTGCAGTAGAAAAGCAGGGCAGACAGGAACATAGGGCGGCATGCACATACACCCCTACCTACATACTCCAGGCAGGTGTGGGAGAATTCCACTGCCCCCAATTTCCATTCTCCCTCTTTCCAACAGTAACAGTTTTATTAATAGTTCAGTACATGGCCACCTTCCTCAACTCTAACTTTTCCAGCCTTCCTTGAAGCCAGCTATAGTCATGTGACTAAACTCTGGCCAATGGGATGGGAGTGGAAGTAACACTGGAACCTCAAGTCTTCCTGGTGTGAGGTTTCTTGGTTCTTCTGACCCTTCCACCTACTGGGAGACCCAGAACCAGAGCAACCTCCCAGGTCCATGAGTGGAAGCCACAGGTTGAAGAAGGCCACCTACCAGCCTAGATGTTAAGTGGGAGAAAGGTACTCCACCTCATTCAAGCCATTGTTCTCAGGGACCTCTCTATTGCAGCAGCTCAGTCTGTACCTTAATATAATTTGAGCAAGCTTCTTAATCTCCCCGAGTGTTATGGTTTAAATATTTATCCCTCCAGAACTGATGTTGAAACTTAATCCCAATGTGGCAATATTGAGAGGTGGGGCCATTAAGAGGTGATTGGGTCATGAAGGCTCTGCCCTCGTGAATGGATTAATCCACTCATGGATTAATGGGTTATCATAAGAGTGAGGACTGGTGGCTTCACAAGAGAAAGAGACCTGAGCCAGCACGTCAGCAGGCTCAGCCCCTAACGACGGATGCCCTGCACCACCTTGGGACTCTGCAGCGTCCCCACCAGCAAGAAGGCCCTCACCAGATGGGGCCCCTTTTGGACTTCTCAGCCTCCATAACTAAAAGAAATAAATTCCCTTTCTTTATAAATTTCCTACTTTCAGATATTCTGTCATAAGCAACAAAAAATAGACAAGGCACTGAGCTTCAGCTTTTTCACCTATAAAATAACACTCTCTTCAAAAGGTTATAGTAGTTACATAATGCACCTGGCAAACAATAAGTGCTCAGCATATAGTCCCTGAATTTACTGAATGAATAGAAGAAGGGATGTGCTGTCACTGACATGTATCATAAGCTCAAGAGTGTTAATTTCTTCTCCTTTTAAAATTAGTTTTAATACTCACCCTCTCATTTCCCACTGGCAGAAAAACACAGCATGAGAAGAGGCGGCTGTGCCTTTCTGGCTTTCCATCCAGAAGAGGAAAGCTTCAGGAACCCACTGAGAGCAAGAAGAGAGGGCGCAAGACAGGCCTGGGGCCAGGTGTGATGCTGCGTCGTGCTCCTTCCTGACCATCACACACCACCACACCAAGGAAGCAATCTTTCTCTATTATTGTAAGATGCTACTCTCTGGTCTGGAGTTGTATATTTGGGAAAATTTGAGCAACTCAAAAAATAAAAATAAAAAACTAAACCAAAATTAGTTAATCCTTTCCCAAAACAGCAGAATCAGACTTCCAAAGAGACTCGTGATGAAAGCGCATGGTTTAATAATAAGACCAGAACTGCAGGCAAAAACCAAGAAACCTGGGCAAACCAGAATTGATGAGCACCCTACCAATACCAAAAACACCAGCATATCAGCTTTCAAAACAATGTCTTGATGACATCCTTGACACACAGAATGAATTAGAATTCGTAAACAGGGTCTTCAGTATTCATGGACCTTTTCACTTTCTTATAATTTTAAAATCAGCTTGTCAGTTCCACTCCTCCTTCCACCCCACCCCAAAACCTCTTGGGTTTTTGATTGGGATCACGTTGAATTTCTAGATCAGTTTGAGGAAAAGTGGCATATTTACAACACTAAGTTTCCCAACCCAAAACCAAGGTATATCTGTCCATGTATTCAAATATTCTTTAACTTCTCTCAAAATTGTTCTCCACAGAAGTTCTGCACATCTTTATTCCTTTTTTGTTTTTTAGAGACAAGTGTCATTCTGTCACCCAGGCTAGAGTGCAGGGGCGCGATCATAGCTCACTGCAACCTCCAACTACTGGGCTAAAACAATCCTCTCACCTAGGCCTCCCAAAGTGCTAGGGATTACAGGCATGAGACATTGCATTCAGCCTTTCTCCCCCTTTTCTGATTTACTAGGCTGGCTAAAACCTCCTTTACAATCCTCAACAGAAGTGGTAAAAGCAAGCACTCCATCTTCTTTCTACTTTCAAAGGGAAAGTTTTCAATGAAGCATTATTAAGTTAGTCATGGCCCCCAAAAATTTTTTTGCAACTTTTCTTTATAAGAATAAAGGATGTCAAGCTGGGCATGGTAGCTCCATGCCAGTAATCCCAGCACTTTGGCAGGTCAAGATGGGAAGATCATTTGAGGCCAGGAGTTCAGGACCAGCCTGGGTAACACAGTGAGACACCATCTCTACATACATAAATACATACATACATAAAGTTCCACTACTTTCTCTTCACTACTTTGGAAGTTGTATACTGTTTTTATTCTTATAGTGGTTCCTTAGAACTTGTAAATGGTACACTTATTGAAATCTACAGTCAATCCTAATCTCAGCTATCACAAAGACTGGAATGCTTTAACTTCCTTTACCCACCTTCCTGACTTATACATTATTGTTTCATGTATTATGTAATTCTACCTTGATTTTACCCCATAAACATTATTATGTTACTAAACAATTAATGTTCATTTATATTTGCTATATATAAGCTATATGTTACATTTTCATTCTTTCTTGAATTTCAGTTCTTCTACTTGAAAACACTGTTTTCTGCCTAAAGCCTATTCTTTAGAATATTTAATAAATGACTGTCTTAGTCTGTTCCTGCTGCTATAACAAAATCCCACAGACTGGGTAATTTATAAATAACAGAAAATTATTTCTCACAGCTCTGGAGGTTGAGAAGTCCAACAGTGAGGCACCAGCAGATTGGGTGTCTGATGAGGGCTTGTACCTCACAGACGGCACCTTCTCTATGTCCTCACATGGCTGGAGGGACTAACAGACTCTCTCATGCCCTTTTATAAGGCTCTAATCCCATTCATGAAGGTGGAGCCCTCATGATCTAGTCACCTCCCAAAGGTCTCACCTCTTAAAACTATTGCACAAGGATTAGGTTTCAACATGAACTTCAGAGGGACACAAACATTCAACCACAATAGACTGCTGGTGACAAACTCTGTTTTTATTTTCCTAAAAATGCCTTTATTTCATCCTCATTTTTGAAAGATAATTTTGCCTAATATAAAGTTAGAAATTAGCAGCTGTTTACTTTCAGCACAATGAATATATTACTCCACTGGCTTCTTGCTTCTGTTGCTACACTTAAGAAATCAGCCATCAGCCTCTTGCTCAGATGAAATTAATCTGTCTTATTCTTCAGGTTTATTTTAAGATCCCTCTGTCTTTGGTGCTTTGCAGTTTTATTCTTTTTTGACTAGTTATAAATTTTCTTTTTATTTATCTTGCTTACCATTCATTTGTCTTCTTGAATCTATAAACTACTCTCACCAAATCAGGAAAATTGTAGTCTTTATCTTTTCTAATAATAAATCTGCCCATTCTCTCTTTTCTCCTTATAGAACACCAATTAGATGTACATTAGACATTCTCCCTTCATGCTCCAAGCCACTTAACCTCTATTCTGTATTTCCTACCTTTTCTCTATGCTTCATTCTGGGTAATTTCTTCTGATCTGTTTTCTGATTAACTGATTTTCTCTTCAATGTATATATTTTGTGATTAAACCCATACACTAAATTCTTAACACTGGATATTATGTTCTTTATTTCTAGAAATTCTATTTGGTTCTTTTTCAAATATTCTAGATTACCTTTTATAGTTTCCTACAGATTTTTTATTTTGTTAAATATTTATTTTATTTATTTAAAAATAAGAAGCACTACTGTTTGAGGAAGACATCTTCTTCCAAGAGCAACTTGTTTGCATTTAGGATTCACTAACCGTCCTTCCTCCAGACAGCCTGCTGGCCCCCCCTGCTGCTCATGTCAGCTGGCCTGGGTTTCCTTGGTTTCTACCCTGTGGGCCCACCTACCCAGCCTTCTGGGCAGTCAGTGTGCTTCTGGTCCCAGCCACTGGGGAGGCTGAGAAAGGGTGGCTTGATCCCAAGAGACCACCATGGACAAAAGTGAGACCCTGTCTTAAAGTATTTTTAAAAATAAAAAATATTGTGTGGGGGGAAAAAAAAAGAAAAAAAAGCACATTTGTTTTACAGTCTGTTTCTGATAATTCCAATATCTGAAGTCTTTGAGGGTCTGTCTCTACTGGTTTTAATTCATGGTGCCTTGTTTCCTTTCCTTTCCTTTCCTTTCCTAGACTACTAATCATTGTCTTTAAAAATTATGTGTAGGGAAATAAAAATATATATATATATGTGTAGGGATTTTTGTATCTTATGATGGAGGTAACTTCCTCCAAAGAGGTTTTATGTTTGCTCCTGTTAGATGCCTGAAAGCCCTACCAAGCCAGAAACACCTTAAATTAAATTCATGTTTGATTTCCCTAACTACCAGGCAATGTAAATCTGGGCTAAAATCTTCACAAAGGCCAATCAATCTATCACCACAGTTCTCAGAGACAGGTTTTTCCTCCTTTTCTTTTTTATTTTTTCTGCTACATTTAGTAAAAAGACAACGACATGGGGGCAGGGAATGAAGTCAGGCAAGTGGTTTGTCCTTACCTTGAGGAGTTTCATTTAATGTGGGGAGAGTCTCCTTTGGGCTCCCTACCTAGACAGGACTGCCCATCTTAGCTAATGTTCTTTTCACCCTATGAGTCCTCTAAAATCAAAGCCCCATTCTGTCCACTTCAGCAAATATCCTCAGGGCAAAGGCAGATTCCATCTAAAGATGTTCAAATTACCTTTCTCGGTTCGGTTCTTACCTTCGGTTAGATTTTCATCTAGAACTTCCTTGCCATATTGTCGGTTATTTGATTTTTTTTTTAATCCAACAATTTTAGTTGTTTTCTATGGGGTGAGGGAGTAGAAGGTGGTCGAAATAACCCAGGCTAACATTCTCAAAAACATAAAACCTTGCCATTTTTCTTGCAAAATTTATCTGATACACAATCATATTGAAATTTATATTCTCTCATCACTTTAAGGAATTATTCTACTTTCTACCAGCTTCTGTTCATGTTGATGAGATATCTGCTGTCAACTTAGTTGATGTTCCATTTTAGGTAATCTATTTTTTACTTCTATTTTTTTTTTTTTTTTTGAGACAGAGTCTCACTCTGTTGCCCGGGCTAGAGTGCCATGGCATCAGCCTAGCTCACAGCAACCTCAAACTCCTGGGCTCAATCCTTCTGCCTCAGCCTCCTGAGTAGCTGGGACTACAGGCATGCGCCACCATGCCCAGCTAATTTTTTCTATATATTTTTAGTTGGCCAATTAATTTGTTTCTATTTTTAGTAGAGACAGTGTCTCGCTCTTGTTCAGGCTGGTTTCGAACTCCTGACCTTGAGCGATCCACCCACCTCGGCCTCCCAGAGTGCTAGGATTACAGGCGTGAGCCACCTGCTCCTGGCCGTTACTTCTATCTTAATATCCTCTTTGCTTGGGCTATATTGTGCTTCTTAAATCTATGGATTTATGTCTTATATTAGTTTCTGAAAAGTTCAAAGCTTAATACTTAAATAATAACTCTCCTCCATTTTCCCCATTTTTTTCATTCTGGAATTCCAACTATACATTTACTTCCGTCTCCAGTGTTGTACTTTGGATAATTTCTTCAGATATAATATGTTTCAGTTTACTAATTCCATCTTCATCTGTGTTTAATGTGTTTAATACACATATTGAGTTTTTACTTTCAACTTTTTTTATTTCTGAAAGTTCTATTTCGATCATTTTATTTTATTTTATTTTATTTTATTTATTTTTTTTTTTT
>VBSM01003148.1:24124557-24135635 GCA_008086735.1 Cheirogaleus medius | reverse complement strand
AAGGGAGGGGGAAGTTAACCGCTCCACCTACCCTTGCCGCTGGTCTCCAAACTGATCGCTCAGGAGGTCTCTTCTTCCAGTTCTCCTCCACAACCTCCTCCTGTGGAGTCTCCCGTAGTCTCTGATACCCCTCCTTCTGACCCCTGTCTGATGTGTGGTCATCTGCCTGCTTCTTTCTTCTAATATCTTCTAGAAGCTGTCTTTTCTGCAGAGACGCTCTGTCTGGCAGTGTTTCTCATCCACCATCTTGCCTAAATCCAGTTCGTCACTATCTTGACATGCGTTCTTGTTAAAATCATGAAAGATCTCTGAACTTCAATATATCAATATAATGAGGCTTTTATGACTGCCTATAGCCCTTCCAATTCTAAGGTTTCCTGATTCTGCAATCCAGACATTGTTTTATAACTGTTCTTCTCTAAGAACAAATACTAAATATTAGTACTACACACACATACACACACATGCACACTCACACAAACACATTAAACTCTAGTATTTACTATCAATGAAAAATGATAAACGTAAGGTAATGCATACTCACATAAACATAAGGTAATGTTTACTCACAAAGTATATTGAAATATGTTTTACTTCTATAGAGACTGATAAAGAAGTTTTGTCAGATGCTATTAGAATTGATATAATAAAGGGGCCAATCAAGACACAATTAAAGAGTCACCCAGGTAAGGAAGCATTTACAGTTTATCAATATTCCTGGAGTCAAATTAAGTATGGACATTTAATGACAACTGTACTATATGTTAGAATTATGTGGGTAAAATTCTTCATGAATATCTTCCTATAATTAGTTAAACTCTAGTATTTACTATCAATGAAAATTAGCAATACACACACATGCACACTCACACAAAATAAGGTAATGTTTACCTACAAAGTATATTGAAATCTGTTTTACTTCTATAGAGACTGATAAAGAAGTCTTGTCAAATGTTATTGGAAAAGGTATAATAAAGGAGCCAATCAAGACACAATTAAAAAGTCACCCATGTAAGGAAGTCTAATATTTATAGTTTATTGATATTCCTGGAGTTAAGTAAAGTATGGACCAATAATGGCAATAGTACCTATATGTTAGAATTACATAGGTAAATTTCTCCATGAATATCCTCCTATAATTAAACTCTAGTATTTACTATCAATGAAAAATTAGTAATACACACACATGCACACTCACATAAACATGAGGTAATGCTTACTCACAAAGTATATTGAAATCTGTTTTACTTCTATAGAGACTGATAAAGAAGTCTTGTCAAATGTTATTGGAATAGGTATAATAAAGGGGCCAATCAGGACACAATTAAAGAGTCACCCAGGTAAGAAAATCTAATATTTATAGTTTTTTGATATTCTTGGAGTTAAATTAAGCATGGACCTTTAGTATGACAGTATGACAACAGTACCTATAAGTTAGAATTACATAGGTAAATGTCTCCATGAATATCCTTATAATTAGTTAAACTCTAGTATTTACTATCAATCAAAAATTAGCATATACATTACCAGTGTAAGAACTCATGCACTTAGAAGTATATAAAAATCCAGTGTTATAGTGATTTTATAAAAGCTTCATATAAGTTTGTTCAATACTATGTACTTTCATTTTTCTTGCTTAGTTAGGAAATTTGTTTTGAATTTGCAAAAGCATAAATGCTAGTTGATGAATGTGATAAAAAGAGGAATATAATAGTTATTTCATGGTAACCAATTACCTCTATATAATTAAAGTGTCAGGCAAATTTATAACATCTCAGTTCTAGCAGGTTGCTCTAGAGATGTTATATTTCAGATAACACATTCATACATTGAATACAGAAGTAACAGTGTTATAGACACACCACTTCTTTAATTTCTGGTGTAATGCCCACAGAGGTAGACAGCTTAACCGAAAAATAAGGGATGGAGAAATTTGAAAATAAACCTGATAAAGCCATGGTGGTATGAAAGTAACTTTCCATGACTAAAGCTGTTCCCTCAGAGCAGCAACACTAGAGGCTTTGCACCACAGGAGAAAGACTCTGTGATAAGATAACCCAGCCATGTCATTAAACAAATAAGTAGTAAATAAAACAATAAGCTCCCAAAAGGGGGGAAAGAAATTGGTATCTGGAGTTGCTACAAAATAGTCTCTAAAATGTGTAGTGCTTAGCAAATGATTATGAGGAATACAAAGAAACAGTAGTGTTACCTATACACAGGAAAAATGGCAGGCAACAAAACATTCTCATGAGAGTGCCAGATGTTGGACTTAAAAGACAAACTACAAAACAGTTATTTATATGTCCAAACATCATTAAAGGAAAACATCATTAAAGAAGGTATGAGGACAAGGTCTCATTAAATAAAGAATATCTAAAAAGAGAAATAATTTTTAAAAGGGCCAAAGGAAAATTCTGGAGTTGAAAAGTACAATAAATACAAGGAAAATTTTACTCTGCGGGCTCAATAGTGGCTTTCAACTGTCAGAAGAAAGAATAAGCAAATGTAATGAGAATAGTAGACAGAGAATAGAGAAAAGAGCAGAATGTATATTTTAAGAAATAATAGCTAAAATCTTTGAAAAATATTTGAGGAAACACATTAATCTACACATCTAAGCTCAATAAAATCCCAGGTAGAATAAACACAAAGAAGCCATAGTAAAAATGTTTAAAGACAAAAAGAAAATCTTGAAAGCAGCAATATAAAAACAACTCATTATGGAAAAGGGAACCTCAGTAAGATTAACCCCTGGCTTAGCATCATACTGTGGAGACAAGAACACAGTAGGATGGCATATTCAAAGTGCTTGGAAAAAAAAAAGACTGTCAACAAAGAGTCTTATGTTAGGCAAAATTATTTTTAAGAAAGGAAGGCAAAATGAAAAATTCCTAAATAAATAGAAAAAGAGAGAATTTGTTGCTAGCAGAACTGCTTTTCAAGAAATATTAAAGAAAGTTTCTTCAGGCTGAAAACAATTGACCTCACTCAGTAATTTGATTATGTCCCCAAAGAGCATGAGTTAAAGGAATCATGTAATTCCAAAAGACTGTATGAATGCATATTTTATTTCCTTTCTTTTCTTTTTAATTTATTTAAAAAACAATAATATAAAAAGTACATAAATTTATTGTTGGGCCTACAACATATAATAGACATGGAATTTATTTCACAATAACAGTACAAAGACGTGAGTGGCAGCAGGGACATGCTGGAGTAAGAAAATGGTAGCCCAAAAGAAAATTATTTATCTAGGAATATATTTAATGAAAGATATGAAAGACTTATACAAGGAGACTACAAAACACTAAAAAAAGAAATTGCAGATGTAAACTGATGGAAAAATCTACCTTGTTCATGGAATGGTAGAATCAATATCGTTAAAATGTCAATATTAGTGCAACCTTTGTGGAAAACAATTTGGAGTTACCTCAAACAGCTAGCAATAGAAATACCATTCGACCCAGCAATAGCACTGTTGGGCATCTACCCAAAAGAGCATAAGTCATTCTATTATAAAGACATCTGCGCCCGTATGTTTATGGCAGCACAATTCACTATTGCACGGTCATGGAAACAACCCAAATGCCCGTCAATTCATGAGTGGATAACTAAAATGTGGCATATGCTCACAATGGAATATTACTCAATTCTAAGAAACGACAGTGAGCTAACACCGTTTATGCTATCCTGGATTAAGCTTAAACCCGTTATCCAAAGTGAAGCGACACAAGATATGGAAAAAGGGCTCCACATCTACTCGCCATCGAATTGGTACTGACTGTTTAAAACTATGGTGCTCAAAGGGTGGTAGGGTACACCAGGGTTTCGGGAGAGGGGGCAAGACCCACATCATAGGGATGTGGAGAGCATTGTGCGGGGAAAGAGCATACCTCTAACCTTTCTTAGGAAGAGGCAAAGTTATACAATGTATCCAAAGTATATAAAAAAATCTTTTTTTGGATGGAGGGCAGGCGGGAGGGGGGAGGAAGTGTAGAGTTACATAATGTATGCTGTGCGCGACACCTGGGGATTGGACTCGCTTGGAGCTCTAGCATGTGGGGGGGGAGGAGTGGTAGGGGCAATGTATGTAACCCTAACAATATTTGTACCCCCATTATATGATGAAATTAAAAAAAAGCACATTCTCAGTCTTTCAAACACACATTGTGGTTTGTGATTATCTTTTAAATATTTTTAGAGCAATTTTTGTGAAACCATGGGTAAGTCAAAAATTTTTGTTATTTTAGTACCATCATGGAACAAATGCAGTGCAGAAAGCTTAAAATATCAATGAATTGTTTGGGAAGGATGTGGCTGGTGAACACACAGTACATTGATGGTTTGATAAGTTACATTCTGGTGATTTTATTCTTGAAAATGAGCCATGTGGGTGACCTGAAACTAAAGTGGATAAATGAGCTTAAAACGATAGTAAAAGCAAATCCATGTCAACCTATGTGTGAATTAGCAGCAAGGTTTGACATTACTATTCCAATAATATTGGACCATTTGAAACAAATCAGCAAGGTAAATAAGCTGGATAGATGAATTCCACGTGAATTAAATGAGCATCAGAAGAGAAATCATCTCAAAACTTGCCTTTCTTTGCTGTCATGACATAAAGATGAACCATTTCTACACTGGGTTGTTATGTGTGATGAGAAATGTGAGAAATGGATTCTTTTTGATAATTGCAAGCATTTGGCACAATGTTTGGATAAAGATGAAGTGCCAAATCATAGTCCAAAACTGAATATTCATCCAAAAAAGCTAATGGTGTCTGTTTGGTTGTCCGTTGCTGGTATTATCCACTACAGCTTCATGAAACCTGGTCAATCAATTACAGTGGATGTCTACTGCAACCAACTGGATGAAATGATGAGGATGCTTGAGATTAAGCAGCCAAGATTGGTCAATAGAGATAGACCAATCCTTTTGCAAGACATGCTCAAACACATGTCATACAAACAACGCTGCTCAAACTACAGAAGCTGGACTTGGAAACTCTCTGTCATCCACCATATTCACCAGACCTTGCACCAACTGACTCCCACTTCTTCCAGGCTTTAGGCCACTTTTTACAAGGAAAAATATTCAATTCTCAACAAGCCGTGGAAAACGCCTTTCACGATTTCATCACCACTCGCTCTCCAGGTTTCCTTGCTGCTGGCATAAACAAACTACCATTAAGATGGCAAAACTGTGTTGATAGTTTAGGCGGGTACTTTGATTAATTGTACTGCTTCATATTTGAGCTATAATAAACTAAACTTTTGATTCAAAATCAGAAATTTCCTATTTAATGACATAATATAATCTTTTGCAGAGGCAGTTCCTATGATGTGGCTTCTCCTGATACACATAATTCTTTTTCATGTCATTTGCCTTCCACAACACATGCACACACTCACACACATGCATGCAGACACAGAACACAAAATGTAATGTTGAGACAGGAATAGGCTCCACAGTAGGCACTCCTATGCCAAAAATGGCAGAGGGATGGGAAAAACAAAGCAAATAACAATCAGTAATCCATACAATAATGTCACCTTTTCCATCATTTGATAACATTATAATTTTCTCAATAAAAACATGCAAACGAAAATAAATGAACCAGGATGTTGGAGTATACCAGGATGGAATGCAGGCCGAGACAGATGGAACTATTAATAATTGTGTTACAAATATATGACATAATCTTACTGACAGAGGAGAAAAATGGGCTGCTCTAAGTAACTGGAAAACAGTGTTTTAAGTGGAGACTCTAAGGCTAAAGATAAAACCAACTGTACATAAACATTGTACTCTAGTTGGTAAATTTACTCCCCTAGAGGTAAAGATTAGCAGTTATTTTTTAAATTACATCAAGGTATAATTTGAATACCATAAAATTCACCCACTGTAAGTGTATGATTCAATGATTTTAGGTAATTTATCTAGGTCTGAAATAATCACCTTAATTCAGTTTTAGAACATTTTTATCATTCTAAAAAGATTCCTCACAACCATTTACAATCAAGTTCATTCCCACTCCCAGCCACAGGTAATCACTAATCCACTTTTTTGTATCTCTAGGTTTGCCTTTTCTAGACCTTTCATATAAATGAAATCATATAACATATGGTGTTCTGTGTGTGGCTTTTTTACTTAGCATGTTTTTGAGGTTTACCCATATTGTAACAATGCATCAGTATTTCATTCCTTTTTATTGCTAAAACATTTTCCATTTTATGGCCATAGGACATATTCTTTATCCATTCTCAAATTGGTGGACATTTGGGTTGATTCCACTCTTTTTCCCCACAAGCACATATTCTAAGACACATATTTTTGGTTTTTTTTTAAGTTTTGTTTTATTTCTTATTCACAAATAATAATTGTACCATCATGTGCTGCTTAGCAATTGGTATACCTTCTGAAAAATATGTCATTAGGCAATTTCATTGTTGTGCAAACATCATAGAGTGTGCTTTCATAAACCTAGATGGTATAACCTAACTACACATCTAGGCTATATCGTTCCTAGGTTACAAAGTTGTGCAACATGTTACTGTGCTGAGTACTGTAGGCAATGCTAACACAATGGTAAGCATTTGTGTACCTAAATATAGAAAATGTACAGTAAAAATATGGTATAGAAGATAAAAGGTGGTACACCTGTATAGGACATTTACCATAAATGGAGCTTGCAGGAGAGGAAGTAGCTCTGGGTAAGTTAGTAACTGCGTGATGTGTGAATGTGAAAGCCTAGGACATAACTGTATACTACTATAGACTTCATAAACATCATATGTACACTAAGGCTACACTAAATTTATAAAAAAAGTTTTCTTTTTATTCAATAATAAATTAACCTGCCCCTGCCTGCTGGCAAATGTCAGAGGGAGATCATGGAGCAGGGAAGGGAGAAGTGTGAACCTCACTCCTGACAGCCAGATAGTGAATCTCAGACAGCTCCTCCACCATAAGCAGAATTGCTGGATGGGTGGGGCCACTTCAGCCTGTCCCTGGCAGCTTTCCTCCAGAAGCCTAGGAGTGGACAATTGACCCCTGCTGAAACTGTTACCTTACCAGCTTTTGTGGAGCCTGAGGGCAGGCTTACCCAACTCAGCTTCACCCAGCCTCACTCCTCCACCCACCTGTGCTGTAGTGGGGAATAAGGAGTCACCTGGATGTTCCAGGACTCTGCCCACCAGCTGGGACATTTGAGTGATTCTTCTGAAGCACTAGAGCCAGCCAGAAGTCCAAAAAGCAACACTTCAGCTTAATCCTTTCAGCAAGCAACACCTAATGACAGGGAAGTCAGTTTGTACAGTTATTTACAACATTTACTGACTAAATCATAAAGGGTGTGGTTGATTCTTACCAACAAGCATCACCTACTGTCTCAGAGATTAAACTGGGCATGCCAATACAATTCACACTGTTAAGAAGACCACAGACCTGGGGAAAGAGAAAGGAATCCAAGTATCTCCATCCTCTTCATCAACAAGAAATAGGAAATCTGCCCACACACATAGCTTACCACTGTTGCAGCCTACGAACAACTAACAACAGAGAAAACCACTGCACTGATGATATCTATAACCAAGGCATCCATTGAGAACCTAGACCACCATCAAAGTACCCACAAGCAAAGCCAAAGTTTCTTACCTAATATATGCTACAGACACACACTTAGGAGTAAGGGGCAAAAAGCCCCACCTAGACAAAATAAAACCCCAAAATAAGTGACAGCTGATCCGGATGAGAAGGAATCAACAAAATAACTCTGGAAATATGAAAAATCAAAGGAAAAGGATACCCCCAAAAGGGAACACCAGCTCTCTAGCAATGGATACCAACCAAAATAATAATATTGAAATGACAAATAAAGAATTCCAAATATGGATTATAGAGAAGCTCAATGATATCTAAGAGAAAATGGAAAACTCAAAGAAAACAGAAAAGCAATTTAGGAAATGAATGAAAAATTCATTAAGGATCTCAACATATTAAAAAAAACAAATAGAACTTCTGGAAATGAAAAATTCATTTAAGGAAATACAAAATACAGTGTAAGGTTTTAAGAATAGACCAGGCAGAAGAAAGAAACTCAGAGCTTGAAGACAACTCTTTCAAATTAACTCAGTCATTCAAAAATAAAGAACAAAGAATCAAGAGGAACAAAGCCCACAAGAAATATGGGATGATGTAAAATGTCCAAATAAAAGAATCATAGGCATCCCAGAGGTTAAAGAAGAAAAGCCACAAGGGCTGAAAAACCTATTAGAAGGAGTAACTGAGGAAAACTTCACTGGTCTTGCTAGATATTTAGACATACAGGTACAAGAAGCTCAACGAACATCTGGGAGATTCATTGCAAAGAGGCAATCACCAAGACATATAGTCATCAGGATGGTGAAAGTCAATACAAAGAAGGAACTATGAGTCATGAGGAAAAATAGTAAGTAACTTACAAAGGAAAACCCATCAGGCTAACTGCAGAGTTTTCAACAGAGACCTTATAAGCCAGAAGAGATTGGGCCCCCATATTCAGTCTTCTTAAACAGAACAACTGCCAGATTAGAATTGTTTATCCTGGAAAACTAAAGTTCATATATGAAAGAAAAATAAAGACTTTTCCAGACAAGCAAACACTGAGGGAATTTGTTAAGACAAGACTTGCTGCGCAGGAAATACTTAGAAATACATTTACACAGATCAGCACAATAGACACCCACCAGTGTAAAACCATCCAAAAGCTAAAGCTCAGAGGTCATATAAAACAAGAAGTAAAACAAACCAACAAGGTACTACCCAACAAGATGGACAGAACAGCACCCCACATCAATTCTATCAACCAAAGTTACTAGTCTGAATGCCACACTCAAGAGACATACCCTGGCTGAATGGATGAAAAAAATATAACCCAAGTAGCTGCTGTCTCCAGGAAATACATCTACCCCACAAAGACACATACAGATTCAAAGAGAAGAAATAAACAATACTCCATGCAAATGGAAATGAAAAGAAACTAGGTCTAGCCATTCGTTTTTTCTGTAATTTTTTTTTATTTCATCATATTATGGGGGTACAAATGTTTGTGTTACATGTGTTGCCTTCCCTCAACTTCTCCTCTGGAGTCAGAGCTTCAAGTGTGTCCATCCCCCAGATGGTGCACATCACACTTATTATGTATGTATCTACCCATCCCTTTCTCCCCCCTCCCATCTGCCTGACACCCGATAAATGTTATTCCTATATGTCCATTTAGGTGTTGATCAGTGAAACCAATTTGCTGGAACCCATTCTACTAAGTGAAGTAGCACAAGAATGGAAAAATAAGCCATTCTCATTATTAGATAAAATTGACATTGATGGTTTTTAAAGGTATCAATTCAACAAGACCTAACAATCCTAAAAATTTATGCACCTAACACAGTTGTGCCCAGATTCATAAAGCAAATTCCATTAGGTTGAAGCAAAGAGATAAACAGCAACTGAGTTCACCTGTTACTTAATATTACCTACAAAACTGCTTTCCATTGATGTAGCTCCTAGTTTTACCCATAATTTTGGTTTTCTCTTCTAAGCCAAAGCCTTTTCTCTGAAGGAGATATTAATTATAAGCAGTAATATTGCCTATTGCCTAAAGAAACAATGAACAGGAGGAGAATAAAAATGAACAAATGGTCTGAATAATCTATTACCTAAATTTTTACTCCATGATTAGAGAGCAATAATAATGGTCTTTTTATGGATTTAATGGAAATAATAATATCATAATTTTTTAATTTTTTCATTAAATCATTAAGACTTGGAATCTAAAAATAATGGCAGGTATACATTTTTCAAGCAAACACTTACCTTCAGGAATGGAAGAGTTGAATGTTTCATTTCTGTGCAAGAAACATATTGAGAAAATTTAACATATTTTGCACACTAACTTTGAGAAAGTACCTTCTAAATGTCTCATATTCTGCTTTTTATTTCTGTATTTTTTCTCCAAATGACCAGATACTGTAACTATTTTTATTATTATATAGTTTTTTTAACCATTTTCAAAATTTGTGTCTTCATAATAGCATCTCTATTGTCTCTCCTTCAATTCTAGCCCTATATTTTTCATTATAAACTTACTTTTTATATAAAGATATAATGTTTTATATAAAGATAAAACTTTATCTGAAAATTTACAATTTAATAACTCACTTTTATCCTTACCTATAAAAAGGCTCTTTCTTTAACATTTTTGTATATGGTATTTTTAATCTTTTTTCCTGATTTGTACTTTTATAATGCACTCTTATAAATACCAGATATCAGACAAGAAAAAACTCAGAAATTATTTGTCAGTTAATCTGCTTTATTTAAATTACTGGGAACAAGTTATAAGGAAGCTGTGATTTAGAAGTGGATTAAGATTCATTTTAACATTGTAAAAATGGAAATTAGTTAATTTGTTGTATTTAACAACTGTTAAATTTAACAACTGTTCTCATTTTTTTAGGACATCCAAAAACTGTGACCTTAAAGCAAAAAGCTGCAGAATTTACAAATATTCTGCCTGCTGTGACCAGAACAACTAAAAAATTCACATATAAAGGTAAAAGAATCACTGTAATATATGAAATAACTTTATACTATATTCCCATTGTCTCTATTTACCAATCTTTTCAAACCTGTGGGCTTCCTCCCCCAAACAACTACCGTGTTTCCCCAAAAATAAGACAGGGTCTTATATTTATTTTTCCTCAAGAAGACACCCTATGACTTATTTTCTGGGGATGTGTTATTTTTTTTAAGTACAGTACAACAATCTACATTTATTCAAATATAGTTAAGTCGTCTTCTTCTGGAACATCATCATAACTCTCCAAACCCCAAATTCCATCCTGAATTTCTGTGACTCTATTTTCTTTAGAACCATTGGCCCCAATCTCTCATGTCGAGCACTAGGGGTCTCATTAAAGGAGCAGGGCTGGCTTATTTGTTAGAGATCCAGTGAGCACTGGGTCCAGTCTGCACAGTGCAGCAGAAATGATCTCTCTGGGCTCAGGAGGAGACTGCTTGCTGAAGCTTTTCCC
>VBSM01003148.1:24059946-24070874 GCA_008086735.1 Cheirogaleus medius | reverse complement strand
TTTGTACCCCCATAATATGCTGAAATAAAAAATAAATAAATAAATAAATAAATATAGTCATCTGAGTCTGTTATTGAACATTTGAACTTATTCTGTTTATTTGTACCTATTAAGCAATCTCTCTTTAATCTCCCACTTCTTAATTTCCTCATTGACCCAGTGGTCATTCAGGAGCATGCTGTTTAATTTCCATGCATTTGTACAGCTTCCAAAGTTCCTCTTATTATTGATTTTTAGTTTTATTCCATTTTGGTCTGAGAAAATACTTGATATGATTTCAATTTTTAAAAATTTGTTAAGACTTATTTTGTTGCCTAATATATGGTCTATCCTGGAGAATTATCTGTACGTCGATGAGAAGAATGTATATTCTGCAGCTATTGGATAAAATGTTCTGTAAATGTCTGTTAGGTCTATTTGGTCTAAAATGCTGTTTAAATCCAGTGTTTCTTTGTTAATTTTGTATCTAGATTATCTGTCTAATGCTGAGAGTGTGGTGTTGAAGTCTTCAACTATTATTGTATTGGAGTCTATCTCTCCCTTTAGGTCTAATAATACTTGCTTTATATATCTGGGTGCTCTGGTGTTGGGTATGTATATGTTTAGAATTATTATATTCTCTTTCTGAATGTCCTTACTTCTCTTTTACTGTTTTTTGACTTAATATCTATTCTATCAATATCTGAATCCTGCTCATTTCTGATTTCTATTTGTGTGAAATATTTTTTCTGCCCCTATATTGTCAGTCTATATGTGTCTTTACAGGTGAAGTGAGTTTCTTGTAGGCAGCATATAGTTGTGTCACTTTTTATTTTAAATCCATTCAGCTAGTCTATATCTTTAATGGAAAATTTCATCCATTTACACTCAAGGTTATTGCTGATATACGGGGACTTGTTCCTGTCATTTTGTTGTATTGTTGTTTTGTATATTCTTTATTCCTTTCTTTCTCTCTTATTGCTTATCACTGCAGTTTGGTGGTTTTCTGTAGTAGTACCATTTGAGTTCTTTCTCTTCATCATTTGTGTGCTTGCATTTCCAGTAAGTTTTATACTTTTGTGTGGTTTATATGATAGATATTGTCCTTTCACTTCTTGGTGTAGTATTCTATTTAGCATTTCTTGTAAGATAGGTCTAGTAGTGATTCTCTCAATTTGGCTTGGCTGCAAAATATTTCTCTTTCATTTAAGACAGATAACTTTGCTGGGTTCAGTATTCTTGGTTGACAAGTTGTTGTGTTTTTGTTGTTTTGGTTTTTTCTTCTTACTATCAGCCCTTTGAATGTATCATCTTATTTTCTCCTAGCCTGTAAGGTTTCTGTTGAGAAGTCCACTGTTATTCTCATGGTGGGGGGTCCTTTATATGTGACTTCACACTTTTCTCTTGCCATTTTGAATTCTCTCTTTGTCTTTGATTTTTGACAGTTGACTATAATGTACTTTGGAGAAGATCCAGCATCTGGAAAACCCAAATTTCAATATTTGGTTCTTTATGGGGTCCCATACATCACATAGGCTTTCTCCATTATTTTTTGATTATTTATTTATTTATTTATTTTTGTCTGTGTAATTTCAAAATATCTCTCTTCAAGTTCTGAAATTCTTTCTTCTGGTTGGTCTAGATTATTGTTGAAGCTCTTAGTTGTACTTTTTATCTCATTCATTGAATTCTTTAGTTCCAGAATTTCTGTTTGGTTTTCTTATGATATCTCTTTGGTGAATTTCTCATTCATATTCTGAATTGTTTTTCTGATTGATCTGTATTGTTTATCTGTGCCCTCATATCTCACTGAGATTCTTTAATATTATTTTGAAATCTCTTTTATGCATTTTATAAATTTCTTTTTCAATGAAAACTGTTGTTGGAGAATTATTGTGGTCCTTTGGAGATGTCACATTTCCTTGCTTTTTCATGTTTCTTGTGTCCTCACTTTTATATCTGTGCATCTGATATAAGTCACTTCTCCCAATTTTTTGGATTGGCTTTCCTAGAGGAAGACTTTTACCCCAAGATGTATCTATGGTGTTGGATGAGTATGGCACTTTAGCTTTGATTCTGGGTGTGTGAAGCAGTATAGTCTCTGTATGATTTCTTCATCTGTAAGCAGCATCAGTGATGTCTGTAATTTCCTTAGTGGCTTAGGTTGCAGTTGTTAGTGGAGGCTGTGGGGAGGCTTTGCTGGGAGTGAGGATGTCAAGTGGGCTCCTTGTGTCCTATTGGTGCCAGCAGTGGGCCAAGCATGTCTTTCTTTGGGCCCCTGGGCAACATATGTAGGCACTGGTGTTATTCTGGTCTTGGCAGGCTTATTCCTGAGCCTCTTGGTGGCTGGCTCAAGTGCTGGCTAGGCCAATGGTGGGCCACATACATAGGTTAGTCTTTGGGAACTGGGGCACCATGCGTGGCAGAGGAAATGGCAGTAACAGTGGGAGTACAATTCTTAGGCTCCCAGGTAGCATGCATTGGTGTTAATGGTGGCTGAGACTGGCTGGGTAGGCTAGTCCCCCGGCCCCAGGTGTTGTGTGGGTGGTTACAGTGGTGGTGGCAGCAGGCTGAGTGGGCCTCAGCCCATGGGAGGAGTGCACACATGCCAGTAGTGATGGATGGGAAAGGTGATACCCTGGCCTCCAGATGATGTTTTGGTGCTAGTGATAGGTGTTCTGAGCCTGTTATTAGGCCCCCTTGTGGTGTTCACATATGCCCATGGTGACCAACAGGGATGGGCAACCCCCAGGCCCCCAGGTGCATCTTCAGGCATAGTGGGTGCAATGCCAGGCCAGGCAGGCCTGCCTCAGGTCCACTGGGGGTACACAAGGGCCTATGTTGTGGAGGGCAGGGTAGGCAATCCCAAGGTCCCTGAGCAGTATGTCTAGTTGGCAGCAGCAGTGGCAGCAGTCAGTGGGGAAGCCTATTTTCAGGGCATATAGAACTGCACAGTGGCCCTATTGCAGGGTGGGGTGGAATTTCTGTCAGCAGTAGTGGCCCCAGACAGGTGGTTTTCAGGCTCTGGTAAGCACACACTTTGGCCTCTGGTGGAGGTAGTGGGTAGGGAGAGCTTGTTTTCAGTGTATGTGCAAGTGCACAGCAACCCTGATGATGGTGAAAGCAGGGTTGCTGTCAGTTACAGCAGCCCCAGGAAGGTTACTTTCACACTCTGGAGAATATATTCTTTTGTCCCAGGGGCAACCTCCCCAGTGCACTGTACCACCCTTTACCTGGGGTGTTGAACATTGTGTGAGGTAGAGTGCTGGGTCCAACCAGCATTGCACCACTGCAGTCCTCTTGGTGGATTTGGGAGTATGTCAGTGGAGCTCCAGGCATGTGGAGATGTGGGAGGTGTTGGACTCCAGGGCAAGATTCAGTCTGGTGGAAGCTGGGCTCTAAAACTTGTACCATGCTATAGCTGCTTGGGTCTTAGGGTATGTGTGTGACCCAGCATGAGCTCCCTGTCAGGGAGCAATGACATTGCACAGACTCCAGACAGCTCCCTATACTACTCTCAGGGCCTGCAAGGGTCAAAGGGCTGTCACATGGCTAAGACTGCAGGAGTCTGCAATGGGTTTGTGGTATCTGCAATTGGGTACCTCTCACTTACCCTTTTCCCACACTTGGGAGCCTCTCTGGGCTCCCATCTTATCCTAGCAAAGCTGGCAGCCTTACTTCCCTTTCCTTCCATGCCTCGGGCATTTCCTGACACTTTTCTGATAAATTCTAGCATTCTCTCTTATATGATCTATTCGAAGTATGATTATATACTTCCTAATGTGGCTCTTCTTTGTGGAGGAGATGAATAGCACATGCCTCTAGTTAGCCATCTTGGAGCTCTTGTCACTTTCTTATTCTAATACATCACTTCCAACAATCTCCTTTGTGCTACTATGGTGGAATATATTACATGTCTATATTTTAAAGTCCCTAAAATACAATTATATAATTGCTTTTTAAATCAATAAGAGCAAAGAGGAGATGGAATATGCATTTATGTGGTCTTTCAGAATTACAGAATTCATTTAACCCATGCTCATTTTATGGGATTCAAATTAGTGTGAGAAGTAAGTTGTTTTCAGCTTGAGGAATTTTATATTTTGGGGGAAGTAGTTCTGCAAGCAGTGAATTCTCTCATTTTTTATTTATTTAGGAATATCTTCATTTTTTTATTTCAGCATAATGAGGGGGTAAATGTTAAGGTTACATACATTGCTATTGCCTTCCCTCCTCCCTCGAGTCAGAGCTTCAAGCATTTCCCTGCCTCCGACAATGCACAATGCACTTATAATGTATATATATAAACCCATCCCCTCCCCACCACCTGCCTGACACCCAATACATGTTTTTTGTTTTGTTTTGTTTTGTTTTTATAACATTTTGGTTAGATTTTATAATTTTGCCTTTTTAAAATATCAGTATTACCTAAGGTCATCTACATAATTAATGCAATCCCCATCAAAATACCACCTCACAGATCTAGGAATATCTTCATTTTGCTTCCATGTTTGAAAAACAGTTTTTCTGGATATAAGATTCTTAGTTGACAGATCTTTATTTAGCAGTTGGAATACGCTATCCCACTGCCTTCTAGCCTTAATAGTTCCTAATGGTAAGTCAGCTTTTAATCTTAGTGGGGTTCCCTTTTATATGATACATTGTTTGTTTCTTGCTGCTTTTAAGCTTTTCTCTTTTCCTTTCAATATTTTTGCTAAGACGGGTGTGGCTGTGTATTTGTTTTTATTCTACTTAGATTTCATTGAGCTTGAATGTGTAGACTCATATTTATCAATAAATATTTTCCAATGTTTTCAGCTATTATTTCTTCAAATATTTTTTTTTATTCCTTTCTCTCTCTTCACTTTTTCTAATGTTTCTAATACTCTAGTTTGCAGATTCTTTCTTCTGATATTTAAAATGTACTGGAGTCACTCTAGAGAACTTTTCCTTACAGTTTTTTTTACTATTCAACAACATAATTTCCATGTGGTCCTTTCTAAAAATCTTTTCTATTTCTTTGTAGATATTTTCTATTTAATGAGACATTGTCATCATACTTTCTTTTTCTTTTTTAAGAATGGTTTCTTTTACTTCCTTCAATATATTTATAATAACTGCTTTGTAAGAATTGTCTGCTAAGTCTAACATCTAGGGTTTTCACAAGTAGTTTTTGTTGACTGCTTTTTTTCTGTCTATGGGTCATACTTTACTGTTTCTTGGAATGACTCATAATTTTATGCTAATAACTGGACATTTTAGATATATAATGTATCAACTCTGGGTAATAATTTTCTCTTCCTCCAGTGGCATGTTGTTATTGTTTGCTTGTTTGTTTAGTGATTTGGCAGATTATTTTACTCAAGTCTCTTTCCCCTGCAATGTGGAGTTTCTAATGTTGTTCATTCAAGGGAACAACCTAGGGCATGCACACAATCACCTCTGGATGACAGTGGTATTGAAGGGTCTCTCTGAGTGTCTCCCTTATTTCTATATCAAGCTGTCTGTGTCTTCTGGTATCATACCAGAGATCAAAGAAAGGTTGGTCTAACATTGTTATTTCTGCATTAAAAGCAGGATACAATCTCTGAACTATATTGCACAACTAAAGGACTTCAGTATAGATATCATTACCATGCCTGACATTTTAAACAATAGAGAAAAATTCGTAGCTAATAAGATAACTGTTATTCTCCTTTACTTACTATATCCATCATCTAGTGTTTCTGCAAATTCAAAGTATTTAATAACTTTATATTTAAATGGGAAATATAAAGTGACTAGAATAGCATTGGATATACTTTTCCCAAGAATTCATGAGGATCTTTGCTTATGTTATAATAATACATAAATATTGTTGTTATTAAACATACACACTTCAATTTTTAAAAAGAAAATTAAATGAGAAATATTAGACTTGAAAATTTTTCTTACCAAGGAGATTCTTTACTTGTGTCTTTAATTCAGGCTTTAATAAATGTCTTCCAGAAGCATCTTTCAAGAGTTCTATATCAGTCTCTATAAAAATAAGTCGATTTTACAACACTTTGTAAGGTAATTCTTATAAAAATGTGATGTACCGTGTTTCCCCGAAAATAAGATCTATCCATAAAATAAGCCCTAGCAGGATTTTTAAGCATTTGCGTAATATAAGCCCTACCCCGAAAATAAGACCTAGTGATGGGCCTGGCTATGCAGCATATCTGCACAACCCATGCATTTCATCGTGGAGTAGTAAAGAAGATGAGCAGCCCTTCTCATCTGCCCCATGAGAACTCTATTGCTCCACATGAGAGATTGGGGCCAATGGTTCTAAAGGAAATAGAGTCGTAGAAATTCAGGAAGGAATTCAGGGTTTGGAGAGTTATGATGATGTTCCAGAAGAAGACGACTTAACTATATTTGAATAAATGTAGATTGTTGCACCATACTTAAAAAAAAATAACACATCCCCTGAAAATAAGCTGTAGGGTGTCTTCTTGAGGAAAAATGAATATAAGATCCTGTCTTATTTTGGGGGAAACACGGTATGTGTGTAATACTAACTTAATTAGCTTTTGTTAAAAATGAATAAGACTTATGATAAAATGTCTTTATTGTCAAATCACTAAAATTAGAATTGGAAGGTCTGTTAACAATCATATAAGCCTCAGTGTATTAAAGCTTAGAAATGACTAAGACCACATATCTAGGTAACAGAAAAACTTTTGCACAAATATTGCCTCATAATTCTTTAATCAGTGTTGTCCCCATACAGTGCTATCTCTTATGGAAAATGAAAATATCCTAGAGTTCATGATAATAACATGACTTTCAACTTTACATTAAATCACATTTATACCGTATGGATATACCTGGTAAGAAGTAGCTAAATTCATGAATAAGTGTTAAAGGTTGCACTATGACTTTGGCAACACAAATGTAGCACCACTGGAATCTGTATAGAGGCAGGGACCAGCTGGCCATAATTACAAAAATGAACAAAGATTTATCACATTGGGCAGAACACGTTTTCAAAATGCAAGTAACAACAATTTGTGAAAGTAATAAGATCTTAGCAAAACAAAACTGGGTAACATTAGCAGACAAACTTTAGCTGATCTGGTTCTTTCGTCAACTGGTATATGTAAGAAGGACTCATTCACTTGAAATGACCATGCAAAGATTATTAGATAAGAAGGGAGGCAACTCGCTGAGGTGAAATAGGGTTAAACATTAGTAATGAAAAATATCTGTTGGAGAAATTTATAATCTAGTAAGACATAATTTTCTCCTTTACAATAGCTTCTTCCTATTATGCCTGGAGTTCACTGATCTATTTTTTAAAAAACATATAACATATCATATAATTTGTCCACTTAAAGTATCCAATTAAATGGTTTTTAATATATTCAGAATTGTGTTACTATCATCACAGTCAATTTTAAATTCTACCTCAGATTTATACTAAATTCATGAGATACAGAAATGTGACTTCTATAGAGCTCTCTTTCCTCTTTCCCATTTGTGCTATTGTTATACCTTTTATACCTATAAATATTGAAGACATTGGTATATTGTTAGAATTATTTCTTTATATAACTTTATGCCTTCTAAATACAGTGAGACAATAAAAATCAGTATATATTTATAGTGTTTGTTTTATTAACTTTCTTACTTATAATTTTTGGCTCTTATCATTTGCTCCTGTGAATTCAGGGTTACTATCTCTTATCATTTTCTTAAGCCAACCCTAATCTTTTTCCTAATACTGTAAAATATATTCCATGTCTATATATGTTGGGCCCAGAAACACAATCATATATGCATTGTTTACACAATTGCTTTTTAAACTAATTAAAAGAAAAAAAATGAAATATACATTTTATACTCTCTTTTATAACTATAGAATTATTCTTATCCTTCTCTTTTTTGTGTGATTCATATTACCATCTGAGGTAAACTGCTCATTTCCTGAAGATCTTTCTTTAGTATTTTCATAAAGTTGGTCTTCTAGCAATTAATTCTCTTAATTTTTATTTCTTTGAGAATCTATTTTACCTTAAGTTGGTATTTTTTTTAAAGATAGTTTTGCTGAATACAAGACTCTTGGTTGACAGTTTTTCTTTCAGAACTTTGAATATGCCATCCTATTGCCTTCTGGCCTCCAGTGTTTCTGATGTCGTCAGCTACTAATCTTAATGAGGTTTCCAATAAACAGAAGAAATGCCAAACAGTATTCCAATGTGTTTGTATCAATTTACACTACTACCTGCAACTTATGAAAGTTCCAGTTGCCCTAAAAAATTACCATAATTTGATTCTGTCATTTTTTCTAATTTATACTCACTGAAAATATATGTTAATAGTACAATATCCTTGTGACTTTAAGTATCCTGATTACTAAGATTGAGCACTTTCAGATATTTATTGGTTATCTAGATATCTTCTCTCGTGAAGTAAATGTTTACGATTCTTGTCCATTTTTAAATTGAGTTACCATTTTTTTCATTACCGGTTTGTTGGAAATTCTTTAAATATTCTGAATGAAAGCATTCTGTTGGTTATTTGTGCTGTAAAATAATCTCCTATTCTGTCATTTGCTTTTTATAGAGACAAGGTCTCCCTATCTGGCACAGGCTAGTCTCAAACTACTGGGCTCAAGTGAAACTCCTGTTCTGTCCTCCCAAAATGGAAGGATTACAGGCATAAGTCACTGGGCCTATCTGTCACTTGCTTTTTAAATCTCTTAATAGTGTCTTTTGAGGCACATAATTATTAATGTTGAAACTAGTTTAAACCATTTACATTTAACCACTTTGGTACCAGTGTCGACTACAGTCAATAGCCACAGATGAACGTGCACAGCCCAGCGTCGACTATAGTCAACAGCCACAGATGAATGTGCACAGCAACTTTAGCCGACAGTCGTGATATGACTATTCTAATTTTTCATTTATCAAAATAAAATTGTGAACATTTAAAAATAACATAATGAAAACATATATGTATATTTACCTATTCTGATTTACATTACAAGTAAAGCTGCCTGTAAAGTAAAACAAGCTTTCAGTGCTTTAAAGCTTACCTCATCACACAAGAGCAAAACAGATTCGTCACCAATGCACAGCACAAACTATCGTGCGGACCATGAGTGCCGGCTGTGGGCAAGGTTTCGCGGCCAGTGAGCTCCGTACCGAAGTGGTTAAGATTAGTGATTATTGTATTCTTTTTAATAAATCTAATCCAAAGACAGTAAGATATTTTATATTACTTTATTATATTATTTTCAAGAAAAACTTAGTTTTGCAATATGCATATGAATAGAATTACTTTGAAAATAATATATATATATATATATTTTTTTTTGAGACAGAGTCTCACTCTGTTCCCTGGGCTAGAGTGCCATGGTGTCAGCCTAGCTCACAGCAACCTCAAACTCCTGGGCTCAAGTGATCCTTCTGCCTCAGCCTCCCGAGTAGCTGGGACTACAGGCATTTGCCACCATGCCCGGCTAATTTTTTCTATATATTTTTAGTTGGCCGATTAATTTCTTTCTATTTTTAGTAGTGATGGAGTCTCGCTCTGGTTTCGAACTCCTGACCTTGAGCGATCCGCCCACCTGGGCCTCCCAGAGTGCTAGGATTACAGGCGTGAGCCACCGCGCCTGGCCAAAAATAATATATTTTTATTATTGTTATATAGTTTCTTTTTTGAAATCAATACATATGAGCCTGTTTCTCAAAATAATTTGCTCCATTCATCTATTTGTCTAACATTGTACCAGTACCATACTGCTTCAATTATGGTACCTTTATAATAACATATGATATCAAGTACTTTGTGTCCTTCAAATTTATTCTTCTTTATCAGGGTGATCTTTGCTGTTTTGGCCCTATCAACTTCTACATAAATTTTAAAATTAGCTTGCCAATTTTTAGAAAAATTGTTGCTGGAATCTTGAATGTAACTGCATTGAATTTATGTATAAATTAAAAAAAATAAGTTATTTAAATATTGAATATTCCAATCTAAAAACTTGAAATAAGTTTCAACTTATTTTTGTCTTTTAAAATTACTCTTAATAATATTTTGTAGTTTGTTGTGTAGATATTTTCTATATCTTTCAAAAATTTTAATAAACTATTTTTAGAGCAATTTGGGATTGCAGAGAAATTGTGCAGAAAGTACACAGAATTCCCATATAATCCTCTCCCCCATACACAATTTCCTCTATTATTACATTGCACTATCTGGTATATTTGAAAAAACTGATAAAGCAATATTGATACACTAACTAATATCCATGGTTTACAATAGAGTTCTTTCTGTTGTACAGTTCTATGTGTTTTGACAAATGCATGATGCCATATATCCACCCTTATATAATTACACAAAATAGTTTAAGCATTCTGAAAATTTCCTGTGCTACACCTATTCATCCCCTTTCACCCTGAACCTCTGGCAACCCCTGATATTTTTACTGTATTGATAGTTGTGTGATTTCCAGAGTATTATATTGTTGAAATCATACATTATGTAGCCTTCCACTGGCTTCTTTTTAGCAATTTGCATTTAACTTCAGAGATGTCTCATTGTGGCTCGATAGCTCATCTCTATTTATTGCTAAATAATATACCATTTTATGAAGGTACCACAGTTTGTTTATATATTCATCTATCAAAGAATATCTTGGTTTCTTTCAATTTGGGGCAATTATAAATAAAGCAGCTATAAAAATTCATGTTTGGGTTATTGCATCGACAGGTTTCAACTCATTTTAGTAATGACTAGAGTGCAATTGCTGGCAATTATGTAATAAGATTATATTCACCTTCGTAAAAACTGCCAAATACAAAATGGATGTACCATTTTGCATTCCCACCAGCAATGAATGAGAGTTCCTATTGTTCCACAATCTCAGCAGCATTTGGTGTTGCCAGTATTTTATTTTATTGTATTTTATTTTA
>VBSM01003148.1:24035180-24055461 GCA_008086735.1 Cheirogaleus medius | reverse complement strand
GTACCCCCATAATATGCTGAAATAAAAAAATAAAAAAATAAAATAAAATAAAATCATAAAAAAAATAAAATAAAATAACAACATCATTATTTGCAGATATAGATACAATAATTCTACACTCTGCATGGAACCAGAAAAACAACAAAAAACAAATAGCCAAGACAATTTTAAGCAAAAGAAATATCTGGAGGCATCACTTTACCAGACTTTAAGCTATACTACAAGGCTATAGTAACCAAACAGCATAGTGCAGGCACAAGAACAGAGACCTAGATTAACGTATCAGAAAAGAGCACCTGATATAAAACCATTCTCATATTGCCATCTGATCTTTGACAAAGCAGACAAAATATAAAATGGGGGGAAAATCCCTATTCAATAACTGGTGCTGGGAAAATTGGATAGCCACTTATAGAGGACTAAAACTGGATCTTTACCTCTTACCACTCTCAAAAATTAATTCATGATGGATAACAGACTTAAACCTAAGGCATGAAACTATATGAATTCTAGAAGAAGAGGCTGGAAAAACTCTTATAGGTATCTGCCTAGGCAAAGAATTTATGAAGAAGACCCCAAAGACAATCACAGCAACAACAAAAATAAATAAATGGGACCTTATCAAATTAAAAAGCTTCTGCACAGCCAAGAAAACAATCATTAGAGCGAATAGACAACCTACAGAATGGGAGAAAATATTTACATGCTATGTATCTGATAGAGGGCTGATAACTAGAATCTACAAAGAACTCAAGCAAATCAGCTGGAAAACATCAAATAACCCTATTAAAAAGTGGGGAAAAGACAGGAACAGAAGCTTTTCAAAAGAGGATAGACTAATGACCAATAAACTTATAAAAAATGCTAAACATCTCTAATCATCAGGAAAATGCAAATCAAAACCACAATGAGATATCACCTAACTCCAGTGAGAATGGCTTTTACCAAAAAGTCTCCAAACAACAGATGCTGGTGTGGATGCATAAAGAAAGGAACACTTGTACACTAGTGGTGGGACTGAAAACTAATTCAACCTCTATGGAAAGTAGTATGGAGATTGCTCAAAGAACTAAAAGTAGACCTACCATTTGATCCTGCAGTCCCACTACTGGGTATTTACCCAAAGGAAAAAGAGACATTTTATTAAAAAAAGACACTTGTACTCAAATGTTTACAGCATCACAATTCAAAATTGCAAAGATGTGGAAACAACCCAAGTGCCCATCAATACATGAGTGGATTAATAAAATGTTGTATATGTATACCATGGAGTATTGCTCAGCCATAAAAAGCAATGGTGAAATAATGCCTTTTGTAACAACCTGGATGGAAGTGTAGACCCTCCTCCTAAGTGATGTATCACAAGAATGGAAAAACAGCACATGTATTTACTATTAAATTGGAACTAAATGATCAATACTCCTGCACATATAGTAGTAAAATTCAATGGAAATCAAGCAGGGAGGATGGGAAGATGGGATAGGTAAATTCACACCTAACAAGTACAATGCACACTATCTGGGTGACAGATACACTTATAACTTTGACTCATACCATAAAAAGGTAACTCATATAACCAAAACATTTCTACCCCCATAATATTCTGAAATAAAAAAATCACATCCAAAAACTGTATCCCTATTCAGTTCATCTGCCCTGCCCTTATTTATTGACATAAAAAAAATCATATCTTTATGTATTATATGCCCAATGATTATAGATTTATGATTATTTTCTATATAATTGTTATATTTATCATGTAATTATTAGTTTTACATACTTGTCTTTTAAATACTGTACATACAAAAATTAGAGCTACAAACTGAAATTATATTAATAATGGCTTTTATGTTTGCCCATGTACTTACCTTTACCAGACATCTTTATTTCTTCATAAGTTTAAGTTAATTTCTAGTATGCTTTTATTTTGACCTGAAGAACTCCCTGTAGCATATCTAATGGGACAGGTCTACTGGCAATGCCTTGAATGCCAACAGCTCTCCCACTCTTTGCAGATTGGCTTTGGTGGGACACTCCTTCAACACTTCCAAAAAACTTTCTTACCATTTTGAGGATGGCTTTTTCTTAATTAGGCATTTTCATTGTTGCTGTAAACCTTTGACCACTTACCAAAGCTCTGATAAAGTTGGTTCTGACAGATTATGCTTATTTTTTTCAATGTTTCTATCAAGGAATGTGACCTTGGATGTTCCTAATCTGCCATTTTGCTGATGCTTGCCTGTTGCCTTTAAGGTAGTGGTGTGAAAGCTACCACAGAACACTTCAGTTTATATCTTATTGGAAAATACTTAGTCACTTGGCTACACCAGCACTAGCTTTAGCACATATTTTAACTTCTTACTATTTTTTCATGATTAGACATTTCCCAATTTAATGATAACCAGATCACAATGCAGCCATACTGCCTATAAAGTACTAGTTCCATTTGTTATTCCATCTTGTTATACAAAAGATATTAGTAATGAAAATTATGTTATCAAGGAACTGATAATATGGCATATATTTGATGTTATAAAAATTTGCAATGTAAGGAAAAATCTACATATTTTGTCTCATGAGCAGAGAAAGGAAAATATACTTAGCATTAGATAATAAATGTTATTTGGTGGAGTAAACAGCACATAATATAAAGAAACATATTACTTGATATGTAGATTGACTGATTAGAATGAAATTGTTATTAAGTTAAAAAAGGCTATCCCTTGTTTAAATTTGCTGCTGTTATTGTTGTTGCTGTCGTATTTATGATAGAACTATAACGCTGAAATACTTTAACTCTTGGACTGTGTTCTACTGTGTCAAACTTAAATCTGCACTTACCAACAACTTTGTTTAAATCTAATTGAAATATTAGATCATTAATTGAGGGAAAATCTTCTGGAAAATTTTCTGTTGTATCTGGAAGTTCTGAAGCTGCTTCTCTTTTAACTGGAATAATAAGACATTGCCAAATTAGTTGATTTAAAACTAACATTTAGTTTGAGGTAAAATTGTGGTAATTAGAGATATTTTACTATACAAATATTTAACCTTACATACTAAATAATTTAACACACTATTCAATTGAATATAAATATTTTAAATAATTTTAAATCTTACAAAATAGCTATTACATGCCATCTGCTATACTGAGCACTTTTCAAATATTATCTAATTTAATTCTAACATGAATTGAAGGAAATATGTATTTCATTCTCATTTAACAGATGAGGGAAGTAGAGCTTAAGAATATTATGCATATTGAAGGCATCTAATAAAAAATAAAGATATTAAATTGTCTTTCTTAGCAACTGACATGATTTTATGCATAGGAAAACATAAAGACTCCACCAAAATAAACTGTTAGAACTAATAAACAAATTTATTAATATTGCAGGATACAAAATCAAAATAGAAAAATCAGTTGCATGTCTATACACTAATCACAAATAATATGAAAAAAATTTAAGGAAACAATCCTATTTACAATAGCATCAAAAATAAAATATTTAGAAATAAGTTTACCTAAGAAAGTAAATGTTCTGTATACTGAAAACTATAAGATATTGATGATAGAAGTTGAGTAAGACACAAATAAAGAGCAAGATATCCCATAGAATGAAAAATTTAATATTGTTAAAATATTCATAGTACCCAAGTGATGACATTTTTTTACAGAAATAGAAAAAAGAATCCTAAAATTCACACAGAACCATAAAAGACGTCAGATATCTCAAGGTAATTCATATCAATATCACCTCACAAGTTTTAGGATGGCTATTATCAAAATGGGAAAAGACAAGTGTTCATGAAGATATGAAGAAAAGTGATCTCTCGTACACTATTGGTGGTAATGTAAATTGGTACAACCATTATGGAAATAGTATGGAAATTTCTCAAAAAATTAAATACAGAACTATGTAATCCAGCAATCCCACTTCTGGGTATACATCCAAAGGAAATAAAATTACTCTATTGAAAAGACATCTGCACTAACAATGCTTGTTGCAGCATTATTTACCCTAACCAAGACAAGAAAAATCCTAATCCTAAGTGCCCATCAACAGATGAAAGGATAAAGGAATTATATATATATATATATAGACACACACACACATAATACATGATGTATGTTTATCTACATATACATATGTGTATGTGCACACACAATAGAATGTTATTCAGCCTTAAAATGAAGAAAATCCTGTCATTTGTGAAAATATGAATGAACTCAGAGGACATTAGGCTAAGTGAATAGGCTAGACACAAAAAGATAAATACTGTATGATCTCACTTATATGTGGAATCTAAAAGAGTCAACCTCACAGTAACAGAGAATGAATGATGAGTACCAGGATCTGGGACGTGGGGAGAAAGGGAACATATTCATCAAAGGATACAAACTTTCAATTATATGATGAATAAGTTCTAAAGATATAATGTATAGCATGGTGACTATAGTAAATAATAACATATTCTATACTTGATGTTTATGAAGAGAGTAGCTCTCAAACATTCTTAGCACAAAAACACACAAAAAAAGTAACTATGAGATGATGGATATTTCAATTAGCTTAATTGTGGCAATTTTTCCATAATGTATACATATCTCAAATCATCACCTTGTATACCCTAAATATATACAATTTTGTTTGTCAGTCATACTTCAGTAAGGCTGAAAAATAAAAGAAAGTAAGAGGAAGAAATCATACCAATTCTCTACAATCTCTTTCAGAAAATTAAACCATAGTATATATTTTCTAACTCATTCTATGAAGCACGTATTACCCTAATATCAAAACCAGACAAACATAGTATAAGAAAAGTACAGAGCAATATCTCTCATCAAATAGATGCAAAGATCCTTAACAAAAGAATAGCAAGTTGAATTCACCAAAGTATAAAAATAATTTCACACTGTGATCAAGTGATATTCATCCTAGATATGCAAGGTTGGTTCAACATTTGACAACTAATTAACGTAATTCATTGCATCAATAGGCTAAAGAAGAAAAATTACATGATCATATTAATAGATGCGGAAAAATAATTTCACATTATCCCAAAACAATTCATAACAAAAAGTCTGAGTAAGCTAGCAAAAAATGGAAAGTCCTTAACTTGATAAAGAACATCCACAAAAAGCCTACAACAGACATCATACTTAATGGTGAAAAGCTATAAATTTCCCACTAAGATCAAGAACAAGTCAAGGATGTCCCCTCTCTGTATTCCTTTCAACATCATACTGGAAGTCCTAGCTGACAAAATAAAATAAAAAATGAAATAAAATATAAAGATTAGGAAGGAAGAAATAGAACTGTCTTTGTTCACAGGTGGCACAATCATCTATGTAGAAAATCTAAAAGAATCAACAACAACAAAAATCTTCTGGAACTAATAAGTGTTTATAGCAAGTTTGCAAGACACAAGGTTAATATACAAAAGTCATTCACAAGAACCACTGTGTCAATGAAGAAATTAACAAGAACATTTAAAAGCTCCTTGTGACAAATGAAGATGGAAATACAATATACCAACATATACCATTTCTAAGATGAAAACTTATAAAACGTCAAAAAAGTAAGATCTCAAATGAACAGCCTAACATTACACCTCAAGGAATTAGAAAATCAAAAAATGATCTAAACCTAAAGTAGAAAGAAAGAAAGATCATAGCAGAAATAAATAAAATAGAGAATAAAAAATACAAAAGATCACCAAAACAAGAGTTGTTTTTCTAAAAGATAAAAGTATCCACAATCCTTTAGCTATACCAAGAAAAAAGAGATACAACTCAAATATATAAAATCAAAGAAGAAAGGAGACATTACAGCTGATACCAGAGAAATACAAAGAATCTTAAGAAACTACCATGAACAATATATACCAACAAATTGGAAAAACTAGAAGAAAGGGATAAATTCGAGCACACATACAACTTACCAAAGTTAAATCATAAAGAAATACATCAACACCTAAGTGGACATACAGGAATAACATTTATCGGACGTCGGGCAGATGGGAGTGGGGGGGAGGGGATGGGTATACACATACGTAATGAGTGCGATGCGAACCACCTGGGGGATGGACACGCTGGAAGCTCTGACTCTGGGTAGGGGGGAAGGGGGGAAGGCAACACACATAACTTAAACATTTGTACCCCCATAATATGCTGAAATAAAAAAAAATAAAAATAAAGCAGCAGAACATTTTTTGTTTATTGGCCATTTGTCTTTCTTCTTTTCAGAAGCTTCTGTTCATGTCTTTTGCCCACTTTTTAATAGGGTAGTTTATTTTTTTCTTGGTGATTTGCTTGAGTTCTCCGTAAAGTCTGGTTATTAGCCCTTTATCAGATATGTAGCTTGCAAGCATTTTCTCCCATTCGGTAGGTTGCCTATTTGCTCTGTTGATTGTTTCCTGAGCTGTACAGAAATTTTTAGTGTAACCAAATTTCATTTATTAATTTTTGTTGTTGCCATGATTGCCATTGGGGTTTTTTCCAAAAATTCTTTGCTGAGGCTGTTATTTTCCTCTAGAATTCTTATGGTGTCATACCTTAGATCTAAGTCTTTTATCCATCTTGAATTAATTTTTGTGAGTGGTAAGAGGTAGGGGTGCTGTTTCATTCTCCCGCATGTGTAGAATTTTACCAGCATCATTTACTGAATAGGGCTTGTTTTCCCCAGTGTACATTGTTGTTTGCTTTGTCAAAGATCAGTTGGTTGTAGGTATATAGTTTTATATCTGGGTTCTCTGTTTTGTTCCATCAGTCCATGTCTCTATTTTTGTACCAATGCCATGTGAAAAATGCTCAATATCACTAATCATCAGAAAATGCAAATTAAAACCACAGTGAGATATCATCTTACCCGAGATAGAAAGGCTTTTATTAAAAAGTCCCAAAACAACAGATGCTGGCATGGATGCAGAGGGAAAGGAATGTTTATACACTATTGGTGGGACTGCAATTTAGTACCACCTCTATGGAAAACAGTATGGAGATTCCTGCAAAAACTGAAAGTACACCTACCATTTGATCCAGCAATCCCACTACTGGGTATTTACTCAAAGGAAAGAAGTCATTCTCTAAAAAAGACACCTGCACTCAAATGTTTATAGCAGCACAATTCAAAATTGCAAAGATGTGGAACAACCCAAGTGCCCATCAATACATGAGTGGATTAATAAAACGTGGTATATGTATACCATGGAATACTACTCAGCCATACAAAAATGGTGAACTTACACCTCTTGTATTAACCTGGATGGAACTGGAGCCCATTCTTCTAAGTGAAGTATCACAAGAATGGAAAAACAAACACCACATATATTCACCATTAAATTAGTACTAATCTATCCAAACTTATGTGCACATATGGAAGTAACATTCATCAGATGTCAGGCAGGTGGGAGGGCGGAGGTGGGAGTGGGTAAATTCGCATGTAACGGGGGTGCTGTCTGGTGAATAGGCACATTTATAGCTTTGACTGGGGTGGTGCAAAGGTAATTTACATGACCAAGGTATTGGTACTTCTGTAATATTCTGAAATTAAAAAACAAATTAGAAGAATGAAGAATAAAAAAATAAACCAAATATATCAATAATCACTTTAAATGTGAATGGTCTAAATATATCAATTCAAAGACAGAAATTGTCAAGTCGATAAATAGGCAAACTCAACTATATATGGTCTATAAGAAACTGGCTTTGAATATTAAGAAAGTAGATTAAAAGTAAAGAGACAGAGAAAGATACACTATGCTAACACAAATCACAGCAAAGCTGGAGAAACTACATCAACTTTAGACAATGTGGACTTCAGAGGAAGAAAAAATATCAGAGATAGAGAGGGACTTTACATAATGGTAAAGGAGTCAATATCCAAGAAAATATAATAATACTTAAGGAGTATGCACCTAACAACAGAATAACAAAATACATGAGGCGAAAACTAATGGAACTGCAAAGGAAACAAACAAATTCATTATATTTTCAGACTTCAATACCACCTACCAGCAACTGGCAGATCCAGCAGATTGAACTTAGCATATCATAAATCAAGTGGATCTAATTTATCAACATTTATAGATTACCTAACAACAGCAGCAGAATGATCATTCTTCTCCAACTCTAATGGAACATTTAAAAAATAGCTCATATTCTAGGCTATAAACACATCTTAACAAATTGAAAAGAATAGAAGTCATAGAAAGTATAGCATCTTGTATAACACAATAGATTTAAATTACAATTAAAGTACAATAGATTTAAACTATATTACCTTAATACCAAAACCAAAGACATTACAAGAAAGGAATATTAGAAACCAACATCTCTCATAAATAAAGATGCAAAATCCACAGCAAAATATTAATAAATTTAATGCAAAAATGTATAAAATGAATTACACAACACAACTACAAGTTGGATTTATTCCAGCTTTGCAACACTGTTTCAATATTCAAAAATCAATTAATGTAACCCATCATATCAATAGATTAAAGAAGAAAAATTATATGATCAATAAGAAATGCAGAAATATCATTTGGAAAATCTAATGTCCATTTATGATAAAAACTCTCAGCAAACTAAGAATAGTAAGGAACTTTCTCAACTTGACAAAGAATATCTACAATGAACCAACAGGTAACATCTTACTTAATCATGAGAAAATAGATACTTTTCCCCTAAGACCAGTAACAAATCAAGGACATCACTCATCATCACTCCTATTAAACACTGTACTGGAAGTCCTAACTAATGCAGTTAGACAAGAAAAGGAAATAAAAGGTATACAAAATTAGGAGGAAAAGGAAAGGAAATGAAATTGTCTTTGTTCAATAACAAAAAAATCTAATAGTCAATTACAGCAAGGTTGCCAGACACAAGGTTAATATACAAAAGTCAATTACTATCTTATATACCAGCAAAAAACAAGTGAAATTTCAAATTAAAAACAGAATACCATTTACATTAAAAAGTGAAATAGTTATAAATCTAATAAAATATGAGACATAAAGAAACTAAAATATTCTTACAAAATAAAAAAATAATATATAAATAAATATAACATCTAAATGAGCCAATATTCCATGTTCATGGATAGGACGACTCAATATTGTTAAGATGTCAGTTTTTTCCAACTTGATTCAATGCAGCCCCAAATAAAATTTCAACAAGCTATATTGTAGATAGCAACAAACTGATACTAAAATTTGTATGGAAAGGCAAAAGACCAACAATAGTCAACACATCCTTAAAGGAAAACAAAATCAGAGAATTAACACTACTCAACCTCAAGACTTCCTATAAATCTACAGAAAGCAAGATAGTGTGCTATTGGTGAAAGAATAGACAGATATACTAAATGGAACAGAATACAGACAAATAGATCCACACAAATACAGTCAATGATTTCTGAGAAAAGAACAAAGGCAATTCAATAGAAAAAAGAGTATTTTCAATGAATGGTGTTAGAATAACTAGATATCTACAATAAAAAATTAATCTAGACACCGACCTTATACCTTACCAAAAATTAACTCAAAATGGATCACAGACCGAAATGTATTAACAAAATGCAAAACTATAAAACGCCTAGAAGATAACATAGGAAGAAGTCTAAGTGACCTCAAGTTTGGTTGTAGCATTTTAGATACACCAAAAGCACAATCCATGAATTAAAAATTGGTAAGTTGTACTTCATTAAAATAAAAAAAAACTGTTCTGCTAAAGGCACTGTTAAGAGAATGAAAATACAAGTCACAGGCAGGGAGAAAATATTTGAAAAACACATACTTGCTACTATATGAAAACAAATAACCCCATTACAACATAGGCCAATGAGCTGAAGAAGTACCTCACTACAGAAGCCATACAGATGGCAACATGAAAAGATATGCCATTAGGGAACTGCACATTAAATAAAAAATGAGATGTCACTATACAGACCTATTAGAATGGCTAAAATCCTAAGCACTAAAAATGCCACATGCTGGCAGAGAGCACACGAGTTGAGAAACTCATTGCTGGTGGGAATGCAAAACACTACAGCCACTCTGAAGACAGTCTGGCAGTTTCTTATAAAGTTAAATATAGTCTTACCATATGATCTGGCACTTGTGCTCCTTAGTATTTACCTAACTGTGCAGAAAACATATATTCCTACAAAAGTTATGCAGCACCCAACAGACGCTAAGTTGTTCTGAATCTAACCTAATTAATAAAGAAACTGTTGGTTTTTCTTGTGGTTTAGGAACATGATGAGAAAATTACTGAAACCATATAGGCACCATGAAATTCTGTCTAAACTTTTTACAAAAAATTGTATAAATACTTATCACAAGAAAGCATACATAGCCATACTAATATCAAACAAAATAAACATTAAAGCAAATAAACATTTTTAGAGATGAAGAGCTTACTTTTACAGAGACAATGACTCAGTTTTCCAGGTAAATATAACAAGTATAAATTTGTATATATCAAATAACATAGTTTCAAATATATTATAAACCAATCTGACAGAACTACCATGAGACATAGAGCAATCGATAAACACAGTGGGAAAATTTAATATATATCTCTTAGTAACATGGAATAAACAGACAAAACTGTACAGAAAGTAACTGTACAGCACAATAAACATATTTGATCTAATAGATGTACACAAAAGACATGATTGATTCAATATTCACAAACCTAAGAACAAATTTCTTCAGCTTACTCCAATTAAAATCAATGAGTTCGAAGAAACTTGATTTCCCTCTGTATTTCCTCCTTGACCCAATAGTTATTTGACAATAGATTGTTTAATTTCCATGACTCTGTGAGGTGGTATTTCTGTTGGAATTGAATTCTAATTTTATACCACTATGATCAGAGAAGATACGTGGTATAATTTCTATTTTTTTGAATTTGTTGAGGTCTCATTTGTGGCCAAGGATGTGATCAATTTTGGAGAAAATTCCATGGGTTGATGAGAAGAATGTATATTCGGCTTCATTTGGGTGGAATGTTGTGTAGATGTCTGTCAGACCCTTTTGTTCTAGAGTTCTGCTTACGTCCATTATTTATTTGCTTATTTTCTGTTTGGAAGATCTGTCCACTTCATTCAGCGGGGTGTAGAAGTCCCCTGCTACTATGGCGTTATTGTTTATCATGCTATTTAAATCAGACAAGGTTTGCTTTATGTAACTGGGTGCTCCTGAGCTGGGTGCTTAAATATTAAGAATTGTTAATTCTTCTTGTTGGATCTTCCCTTTCACCATTATAAAGTGGCCATCTTTGTCTTTTTTAATTTTGCCATTTTAAAGCTATGTTATCTGAAAATAGTATAGCTACCCCTGCTTTCTTTTGTCTTCCGTTTGCCTGGATGACTGTTTTCCATCCCTTGACCTTGAGCCTGAAGGCATCTTTGGGGGTTAGATGCATTTCCTGTAGACAGCAGATGCTAGACTTGTGGATTTTTATCCACTCTGATGGTCTATGTCTCTTCAGAGGACAGTTTAAGCCATTCACATTTATTGAGAGAATTGAAATTTGAGGCAGCTTTCCATTCATATTGTTGGGTAAAATCCTGTTTTGTTTTACTCCTTGAGCCACCATGATTTGGAACTAAATGATAATAGAGACACTAGCTATCAAAACCTGTGGGATACAGCAAAAGCATACCTGAGAGGAAAACTGATAGCATTAAATGCTCACATCCAAAAAACAGAAAGCTCAAAAATTGACAATTTAATAAACAGTTTCAGGGAATTAGAAAAAGAAGAGCAAATCTGTTCCAAACCTAGCAGAAGAAAAGAAATAACTAAGATCAAAGCAGAACTAAATGAAATTGAGAACAAGACAATTATACGGAAGATCAACAAAACCAAAAGCTGATTTTTTGAAAAGATAAACAAAATTGACACCCCTCTTGCAAGACTGACAAAAATTCAAAGGGAAAGGACTCTAATGAACTCAATTAGAAATGTAAAAGAAGCCACAACAGACACCATGGAAATACAAGAATTTATTTTCGATTACTGTAAAAACCTATATGCACAAAAACTACATAATGAGGAGGAAATCGACAAATTCCTGGAAACATATAATCTCCCTAAGTTCACGCAGGAGGTAATAGAATTTCTGAATAGATCAATCTCAAGTTCAGAAATTGGAACAGCAATTAAAAACCTCCCAAAATGGAAAATTCCCAGACCAGATACTTCAGAGTTTTACCAAACATACAAAGAAGAACTCATACCTATACTATAGAAACTATTCCACAATATTGAGAAAGATGGTATCCTTCCTAACTCTTTCTACAAAGCCAATATCACTTTGATACCAAAGTCAGGAAAGGAAACAACTGAAAAATAAAACTACAGACCAATATCTCTCATGAATATAGATGCAAAAATCGTCAACAAAATTTTACAAAATTGAATTCAGCAGCACATCAAAAAAATAATTCATTATGACCAAGTTGGCTTTATTCCAGGGATGCAAGGCTGGTTCAACATACACAAATCTATAAATGCAATTTGCCTCATAAATAAAAGCAAGAACAAAGACCATATGATTCTCTCAATAGATGCAGAAAAAACATTTGACAAAGGCCAGCACAACTTTACAGTAAAAACTCTTAACAAAATAGGCATAGGCGAGCCATACCTTAAAATTGTAAAGTCCATTTGTGATAAACCCACGGCCAATATCATACTGAATGGGGAAAAATTGAAACCATTCTCACTTCGAATTGGAAACAGACAAGGTTGCCCACTATCTCCACTTCTATTCAACATAGTGCTCGAAGTCCTTGCTAGAGCAATTAGACAAAAGAGAAGAATTAAGAGCATCCAAATAGGGGCAGGTGAGATCAAACTCTCCCTCTTTGCCAATGATATGATATTATATCTAGAAAACAACAAGGATTCAACCAAGAAACTCCTAAAATGATAAATGAATTCAGTAGTCTCAGGATACAAAATCAATACACACTAATCACAGGCATTCATATACGTCGATAACATGCTGAAATTCAAAACAAAAATGCAATACCTTTTACAATAGCCTCAAAGAAAATTAAATATCTAGGAATATATTTAATGAAAGATGAGAGAGACATATACAGGGAGAACTACAAAACACTAAGAAAATAAATTGTAGAAGATGTAAACAGATGGAAAAATCTACCTTGCTCATGGATTGGTAGAATCAATATTGTTAAAATGTCTGTACTACCTAAAGTCATCTACAGAATTAATGCAATCCCTATCAAAGTACCATCATCATTCTTTAAAGATCTAGAAAAAATAATTCTACACTTTGTATGGAACCAGAGAAGACCTTATATAGCCAAAACAATCTTAAGTAAAAAGAACAAACTGGGAAGTACCAGTCTACCAGACTTCAAGCTATACTACAAGGCAATAGTAATTAAAACATCAAGTTACTGGCACAAGAACAGAGACATAGACCTTTGGAACAGGACTGAGAATCCAGAGATGAAACATCCACAAATGATAATCTAATCTTTGACAAAGCAGACAAAAATATACACTGGGGAAAAGAATCTCTTTTCAATAAATGGTGCTGGGAGAACTGGATAGCTACATGCAGAAGACTGAAACTGGATCCCTACCTCTCACCTCTCACAAAAATCAATTCAAGATGGATAACGGACTTAAACCTAAGGCATGAAACCTTAAGAATTCTAGAAGAAAATGTTGCGATGACCCTTTCAGACATTGGCCTAGGCAAAGAATTTTTGAAGAAGACACCAAAAGCAACCACAGTAGCAACAAAAATAAACAAATGGGACCTGATCAAATTAAAAAGCTTTTGCACAGCCAAGGAAACTATCATTAGAGCGAATACACAGCCTACACAATGGGAGAAAATATTTCTCTTTACACATTCGATAAAGGGCTAATAACAAGAATCTATCTAGAACTTAAAAAAATCAACAACAACAAAAAAATCAAACAACTCCATCAATAAATGGGCAAAGGAAATGAACAGAAACTTTTCAAAAGAAGACAGAATAATGGCCAGCAAACATACAAAAAAATATTCAACATCTCTAATCATTAGAGAAATGCAAATCAAAACCACAGTGAGATATCACCTAATCCTGGTAAGATTGGCCTCTATCAAAATATCCTTAAACAACAAATGCTGGTGAGGATGTAGAGAGACAGGAACACTCTTACACTGCTGGTGGGACTGCAAATTAGTGCAACATCTGTGGAAAAGAATTTGGGGATACCTCAAAGAGCTAAAAATAGAAATACCATTCAATCCAGCAATAGCACTATTAGGCATCTACCCAAAAGAGCATAAGACATTCTATTATAAAGACACCTGCACCAGAATGTTTATAGCAGCACAATTCACTATTGCAAGGATGTGGAAACAACCCAAGTACCCATCAATTCATGAGTGGATTATTAACATTTGGTATATGTATATAATAGAATATTACTCAATTACAAGAAACGACAGTGATTTAGCACCTCTTATATTTTCCTGGATAGAACTTGAGCTCATTATCTAAAGTGAGGTATCACAAGATCTGTAGAATGGGCTCCACATGTACTCGCCATCAAATTGGCACTGACTGATCAACACTATGGTGCTCACACAGTAGTAATATTCTCCAGGGATCAGGGGGCTGGGGTGTAAACTCACAAATAATAGACATGGTGAGCATCATAGAGGGGAAGGGCAGGCCTCTAATCCTAGCGTGGGCGAGGCAAAGACATAAAATGTAACCAAAATGTTTGTACCCTCATAATATCTGTAAACAATAATAAAAAAACTTAAGAGCACTATGTAAAAAATTGAAATAAAATAAAATAAAAATAAATCAATGATATTGAAAATTATCATACTACTCAGTGTTTCCATTTTGATAGCTCTAAGTTTCTTAGTTTGAGATTGGCTTTTTGACAATGCAACTTTATTATGAGGTAAAATATTTTCATCTAATACCTCTTCCACTTTCTGATCTATAAGAAAGATGCTTTTAATCCATTAAAGAAATGAATTTATTGAAAAACCTCTGTATAACTATACATGCCAATTATCCAGAAATATTTCCTCTCATGTTTTAAAAATTGTAATTAAATACCACATTGATGAGACAGTGAATTGGAGACTGAGTATGTGCAGTGTACAAATGTGGGAGTATTTTTCAAGAGAACAGTTCTCTAAGGTATTCACATTTTGTAATTAGGTCAAATATTTTTTACGATAGATATGGGTAAGAAAATGATAAATAAAACATTAAAAATAAATTTTGATATTCAAAAACAGGTCAAGAAAGAAAGACAGAAAACATAAGTGATGGCATATTATCCTGCAAAATATTAGTACTTACAATTAAGTTTAAATGCATTAAATGTTATATTTAAAAATGCAAGGATTCCCAAATTGGATTTAAAAATAACCAACTATAATATATTTTATTTTAAAGATACACAGCTAAGTAATAATATAAAAAGGTTACAAGTAAAATTATGCAAACATCATTTAAATACTCATGTAAAGAAAAAGATGCTATGTTAATATCCAACAAAATAGACTAAAGGGAAAAAAATTACTACCAAATGTGTCATAAAGAAAAGAGTTTCGGTGCTCTAAAAACACATAAATACTTCTGTCAAGCATGGTGGCTCATGCTTGTTATCCCAGCAGGTTGAGAGGCTGAAGTAGGAAGATTGCTTGAGGCCAGAAATTCAATACCAACCCAGGGAACATAGTGAGACCCTGCCTCTACAAAAAAATTTTAAAAATTTGCTGGGTGTGATGATGCATGCCTGTATCCCTAATTACTCAGGAGGCTGAGGTGGTAGGATCACTTGAGCTCAGGAGTTCGAGGTTATAGTGAGACCACTGGGCTACTGCACTCCAGTCTGGGTGACAGAGCAAGACGCTGTCTCAAAAAACAAACACAAAAACAGGTAACAATTTTAAATCTATAGGTATGTAATTAAAATCTTTAAAAACATAAAATGAAAAATGATATAACTACAAAGAGTTACAGAGAAATAAGTAATCACAGTAGAATTTAAAATACCTTTCTCACAAATGATAGAATAGAGAACCTCAATGAAGTTAAGAACATATTAACAATATGAACAACCTAATGGAGAATATACATACATACACACACACATAAACACAAACACATGTTCTGTATGTATATACATATATATGTATACGTGATATATATTAAAATCACATTCATAATTGATTGAATATATATTCGTGAACTGAGAGAAATTTAATTAAAAATCATTACATAGTATTAATTATTATACTTACTACTAAGCTCCATTTTTCTGACAGTACCAAGTTTCTTAATTTGAGATGGGTTTTTTGGGGGGCTTTGTTTTTGATTTTTTAGTTTTGTTTTTGTTTTGAAACAGACTCTCATTCTGTCTGCCCTAGGCAGGGTGCAGTGGCATCAGCGTAGCTCACTGCAATCTCAAATTCCTGGGCTCAAGTGATCCTCCTGCCTCAGCCTCCCGAATAGTTGGGATTACAGGTATGTGTAACCACACCTGGCTAATTTTTTCTATTTTTGGTAGAGATGGAATCTTGTTCTTGCTCAGGCTGGTCTTGAACTCCTGAGCTCACGTGACCCTCCCACTTCAGCATCCCAGAGTGCTAAGATTACAGACGTGAGCCACTGCACCTAGCTGAGATGGGTTTTTTGAGAATAAAACTTTATCTCCACATGAAAGATTTCATCTGATATTTCATACATTTCTCAGCTATAAGAAGAGAGGCTTTTAATCCAATAAAAAGTGAAACAACTTTATTGTGAAGCCTCTGGATAATTAATGTACACAAAAACCATTCAAAATTCCCTGTCAGTTCTATAAAAATTTAAGCTAATCAATACAATTTAAGTAAATGACACACAAAAAACCTCTGATGCATTTTCAAAACGGACCATGAAGGTAAGTGTAAAAATCATAGTACTTTTCCTGAAAGTATGTGGAGGCACTCTTGTTACTTCATACATACACTTAGAAAGTTGATATTAGACTTTACTGTACTAAGGGTATTTACATTTAAAAAAACTTCTTATATGATTGATTGAAAAACTAAACTGATTTTAAAAATAATAATTCCAAAATAAGGAAAGAAAAGAAATTGTAAAAAGCCTGGACCAGGTAAAAAAATTAAAAACATCCAAAAAGGAAATATTTAAAACCAAAAACACCAATAAATATAATAATTGTAAATGGGTTATGTATTCTAGGAACAAAGACAGTCACACTGCATTTATAAATAATTTATTTACATAAGAAATTATAAGAATACAGAAAGATGTAAATAGGTAAAAAAAAGATACCAGGCAAATACTAACCGAAGTAACTCTGCAATAGTTATGTCAATGTCAGACAAAATGGACTTTTAGTCAAAAGACCTTACTGAAGATTAAGATGGTACCTTTTATAAAAAGAAAACATTGAATCATAAGGAAAATCTAACTTTTTATTTTTATACACCTAATAACATAGACAGTATAAGGAAAATGGACAGAAATACAAGAAGAAATAAGTAATTCCACAATCATAGTAGAACAATTCAATACATATCTCTCAATAATTGATAGAACAATCAAAATTCAAAGAAATCAAGAAATGAGAAATATAAATGACATAATAAAAAATTGACTTAATGGATGTCTGTAAAGTTACAACAGGATACATATTCATAAACTAAATTCAGCTTAATCAAAATTCAATTAATGTAATTTAAATAATTTGATAATATTCATTATTATATTTACTATTAAATCTTTTCTTCCTAGCAGCTCCAGTTGCGGGCAAAAGATTTTCATCTGATATCTCATCTTTTTCTGAGTTACAGAAAGAAAGGCTCTTAAAAGCACTAGAGAACCAAATTCTGTGGTGGAACCTCTAGATTTACCAAGTATGTTGATTACTCAACAGTATTTTATCTTATTTATTAGTGATACAAGCAAATCATCATCTAGTTAAAATATAAATATCATATAAATATATTTTTAACTTGTGCATACAAAACCAGTCTTGTAACTTTTAGATACACAGAGGTATTGAATATATTTAATTTTTAAGTAATAAAATTATTTTATTTCTTTATTATTATAAATATTTCTATATTTAAAATTATTCTTTAGTTTCCTTATTGAATTTGTACTTCAGAATAAAGTTTAAAATTTTTGATGTCAAATATGGCTAAGGAAAAATGTATAATGATGAAAAATAAGGAAAGCAGAAAGAGAAATATATCCAGTGCAAAAAAATAGGTATAGCCAAGGAAATGGTGTAATTACACCTAAAATATCAATAATTAGGTTATATATGATTATGAGAAATAATTAAAGAAAACCATCAGACTAAATTTAAGAGTTTATATAAGTTTCTTTCAAGAGAAATAGTAAAATCATAAACAAACAGGAAAATTAAAATAACAGGATAAAAAAATGAATCATGCAAATACCAACCAGAAGAAGCCATATTAATAGCTGATAAGGAGGTTATTAAGGAAAATAAACAAATAAAGACTCCAAAAAATGACAAAGTAGGTCTCTTCATTAGGATAAAATGTTCTGTCCTTGAAAAATATAAATTTTATGTTGCCATAAATAATAAAGCATTGTAAGACATAAACCCAAACCTGACAAAAATACAAGAAGAAACAGGGACACTCACAAAGTGGGTGATTTTTAACACATGTAACTCTCAGTGATTATAAAAGTAACAGATAAATCATCAAGAAATATCTAAAAGTATTATGAAAATAATTAACAATAGAAGTATATGGTTGAAGACAAATTCATAAACCAAAACCAAAGTTTTCCAGAATTTAGTAAAAAATAATTTTTAAGATTATAATTACTTACTATTGACACTCTCATTTCTAATAGCTCGAATTTTCTTAGTCTGAGATTGGCTTCTTGATAATAAAACTTTCTCCTCAGGAAATACATGTTGAAGTGATACATTCTTTCGGGGGGTTTCAAAAGGAAATGCTAAATAGAAAAAACAGATGTGCAATGGAACTTCTGAATATATCAAGTAATCAGCAAACTTTCTACCCACAGAAGTGAAATGAAAAAATCATGTGAATGGTTTTCATGAGGGTGTGTGAAGATAGTGCTTTTACTGAGCAATTATTGACTATGCAAATATCGAACAAAAGGTATCAATACTTTTGATTTTGTTCTCTAGTTACATTATTCTATTCACACTTTAGGTCAAAGTAAAATTTCCATAAAATATGTGTTCAAGTACACATTTATAAATCAAAGAAAAAGATCTTATGAGTTTAATTTAAAATAATTTAAAGTTTTCTATAATTAGTATACTTACTATTGCGCCTTCCCTCTCCAGAAATTATTTGTTTCTCTTTTATCATTTGGAGTTTTGACATTGAATCATAATGCACAAACATAAGATTTTCATCTGGTACTCCAAAATGAGCTACATAAAGAGATGCATTTAGTCCACTAAATTAAAAAAAATCTGTGAAATCTCCAGATTTAAAATTAATAACAAGTATACGGCAGCATTTTCTCTCATTTTTATAAACTTATAATCAAATCAGCATAATGTTCGATCTGACATCAAGATGATGAAAATAGTTGTAATGGCTGTTGTGGAAGCTAAGTCATTATTTCATAAATATTCTGAGGAATCAAATACATTTTATATTAGTCTCCATGATTCACGGGTCATAAACTGTAGGTTAATTCAACTATATATACATAATATATAATAATTTATACATTAGGTTAATACATAACCATAGACCAAACAGTAAAAATACATAAGTACAAGGTCATTCATTACAGTATTATTTGTAATTACAAAATATTCAACACCATCAAAATTTTCAAGCATAGGAGACTGGTTGAATGAACTGATATGTGTACCACAAACAATAGTATAACATCAGTTATGGTATAAAATGATGTGTCTATATGTGTGTGTGTATACGAATGTGAGTACATGAACACATATATAGCATATAGATATATGATACAGTATAAAGAACTCTATAGATAGTGAAATGTTCCCCTCCCATCTGTGGTAATATATCCTACCCTTCCTTGCCCAGTGTCATTCGTGGGAAAATGAAACATTGACTAGAGTCAGTGACCTTGTGTGCTCAGACTCTTGCTTATGTTGTCACGGTAAGTGCTTAAAGGCTTAATTGCTACTTTCAATTTGGCTCATTGTCTTAATTGACCACCTTCACACCTGGCAGCTTTCTGATCAATAA
>VBSM01003148.1:24008613-24035080 GCA_008086735.1 Cheirogaleus medius | reverse complement strand
CTTGGCTACTGCTATTGTCCTCTGCTGATGAGACGTAAAGTTTTCAGAGACCCCGTGAGCTAAGTTGTGCCCAATAACTGCTGCTGGTTCTAAACCGGTACCAGACGATGACAGACAGCCTATGACTCAGCAAAGTAGGGAGACTCGTGGCTTAAAAGAAATTAAAAAAAAAAAGGAATGTAAAGCCTTCTGAGATCACTGCACCTTAAAAGCAAACCAAAGACACCTTAGAGACTTGGGTAGTTTGCCTCCAGGACATAGGATGTACTCTTGTTAAACGTGTCACTGTAGAACTTCTCCTTCAGAATGTCATGACACAGAAGCTTTGCTCAAAGAGGAGAAAGAAAAGAGGTATGAGGTGCGAACTTGAAGGCCCTCTCATTCCATTCCACACCTCAGTACTATTTGGGCTCTGATAGCTTTGGCCCACCCATGATGAACCTACCACTAGAGTCATATTTGGACTACTCCTGCAGAAGCAGCCCGGTGAACTGTGCTGGTGCAGGCTATGGCTCTACAATGATGTGCAACAACAGTCGATGGCATGGTTGACTAGACTCGGATTTCTAGGTTCATTCATGCCATTCCTGCTGGTTTCCCAGCTCAATCAAATTTACACATAAGGTCATGTCATATGTTCTGTAGCAAAATCTGGAATTTAACTGGCAAATTTTCAGGCATAGAAAAAGCAACTGCTCCCTAGGTAGTAAAGACTGATCATCAGGAAAAGTGATGTAAAATGGTAGTCATGTGCTCTTCTCCTGAATGATGCTTCTAGAAATGATCTCTGGGCCTGGTTACTCAACATGGTTTCTCAAAGAAGAGGTTGATGGGCTCTCCCACAGAGGTACACATGGGCAAGTAGCTGGCCATGGGTGCCCCCAAAGCCAGCCCAGCTAGGGTCTGCATATTGAGGATCTTGTCATTCATAAAGTGTTGTATCTTCTGCACCTCTGTGTGAATTTGGAGATAAATTGGTGAGTGGCTCCAATTTTTACTGAGGCTTCTTAGCTTTCAACAGTGAATAAAATCAAGGGTCAAGCCAGGGCCCCAATTCCTCAGTGCGGGGTGGGACCAGGATCAGAGGTCAATGAGAAAATGAAGAAAATTATTTTTCTTGGGCCTTTTGGATACTGGTGTAGAGGTGAATGTGATCCATATACTCCAGCATCAGAATGAGAGGGAGGCAGACAATGCTCTCTAGTTTGAAGTGTGAAGTCACCACCAATGGGACCCTTATCTAGACTCAACTGTGAGTGAGTCCTTTTGGCCAACTGCAGGCTCCATCTATGCACACACTACTGGAATGTATTATAATATAGATGTATTGCCCTGTTCACCTTTGCCCACAGGAACTAAAGAAAATTGTTCAGTTAGGGCCATTTTAGAGGGGCATGTGAATGACCATGAACCCACCTTACCCTCAGTCTCTACGGTTTTTGTTTCTCAGAAACAATACTAACTGCCGGGGGTGAAAAGGGATTGAACTGCATTCATTTCTGAGCTTAGGGATGACAAAGTACTTCATGAGACTAATTCTCCATTAAATAGCTCCATCTGGCCTTTGCAGCCTCATGTACATACATGTTGAATGGATTATTGGAAGCTCAACACCATAGTGCCACCCTGGGTTCTGGCAGGACCTGACTTTGTGACTGTCACAGAAGTTATTGTTCAAGATAAAAGAACTTACATACAACAACTGATGTACAAAACTCCCTTTACAGCATCCCTATCTATACAGATGATAAGGATCAGTTTACTCTTACATGGACTGGGTTGTAATACACCACTAATGTCCTACAAGGTACCTAAATTCCCCAACTATTTATCATCAATGGATAGGTATAACCTGGAAAAATTTCTGCTCCTGGAGGGAACACTAGCCTCCCACTATATTGAAGACATTTTCCTGGTGGGCCCAGTCAAAAGTATTACCGAAGGAGGACTGGCTGCTCTGTAGACCCCTATGGGGTAACATGGCTGAGCCATTAACACAGACAAGGTACAAGGAACTAGCACTCAAGTTGAATTCCTAGGCATGATCTAGGAAGAGGCACAACGTCTCATTCCAAAGGAGATGACCGCCAATCTTTTGTTCCTCTCAACCCCTGCAAAGTAAAAAGAAAGTCCAGCCATTGGTGGGGCTTTTTTGCTACTGGCACTTTAGTATTCTTCACAAGGCAAATTTGATGAGACTCATCTAACACATTACCAAGAAGACTTCACCTTTATGTGGAGCCCAACCAACAAAATTCCCCGGGGATGACTGACAAGTCTCCAGAACTACCCTTCTCCTTGGCCCCTGTAATTCCCATTTGCTGATTAAGGATCTCAACAACCTCTCAGTTTGTTCACTGAAGCCTCTCAGTTTGTTCACTGTAGCAGAAAAACACTGCTACAGGCCAGAAATTACCACTGGGCATAATCTCCTGGAAACTGTAATCTCCTAGACTCAGCTGAAAGGTACACCCACTTTGAGATACCATAGGCCAATTACTGAACCTTAGTGGATACTGAGAGTGTGTCCAATGGCTGTGAAATAATCTTACAACTAGAAATTCCAACAAGGAGTTATCAACACTGTCACTTTTGTTCTCTGCTTATCTTAAGGAATTCATACTTTAGATCAAAGTATACAATTTTTTTGTTTGTTTTTGGAGACAGACTCTCACACTGTCACCCAGGCTAGAGATCAGTGGCACAGAGCATAGCTCACTGAAACCTCAAACTCCTATGCTCAAGCAATCTTCTTGCCTCAGCCTCCTGAGTAGCTTGGACTACAGGTGGGTGCCACCATGCCCGGCTAATTTTTTTATATTTTTATTTTGCAGAGATGAGGTCTCTCTATGTTGCTTGGGTTGGTCTCAAACTCCTGGGCTCAAGTGATCCTACTTCCTCGGGCCCCCAAAGTGTTAGGAGTAAAAGCGTGAGCCATTGCACCTGGCTGAGAGTATACAATTTTCATAAAATATATGCTCAAATAAACATTCATGAGTCAAAGAAAAATATCTTCTGGTGAGTTTAATTTAAAATAATTTAAAGGTATCTATAATTATTATACTCACTATTACGCCTTAACTGTCCAGAAGTTTTTTGTTTCTTTTCTTGCATTTGGAGTTTTGACACTGAGACTTGATGCACAAGCATAAGATTTTCATCTGGTGCTACAAAATAAGTTAAATAAAGAGATGAATCTAGTACACTAAATGGAAAAACAATCTATTGTGAAATCTCTAGATTTCAAATTTATAACAAGTGAAGAGTAGCATTTTATCTTACTTTTATCAAGTTATAAGTAAATCACTGTAATGTTAGATCTGACATGAAAATGGTGAGAATGGTTTGAATGGGTGTCATAGAACTATCTTATTATTTCATAAATATTCTAAGGCATCAAATACATTTTATATTGGTCTCCAGGATTCGTGGGTTATTTACACTTTACATTAATACATAATCATACTCCAAACAATTAAAATGCGTATGCACAAAGTTATCCATTACTGTATTATTTGTAAATGCAAAATATTCAACACCATCTAAATGTTCAAGCATAGGAAAATGGTGGCATAAACTCAGATACACTCTATAAATTATGATACAGTCTAAAATATGGTATATAATATAGAACAAACCCCTGTACATATCCTGTAAAAATAATAAAAAGACTTCTATAAACTGCCATGGAGGGCACTGTTGTGGAGATGGCAGACCAGAGACACCACCAGCCAGAGCATCTCTGCAAGAAGGAAAAGTTTTAGATGAAAGAGAAAAAACAGAAAGACAAACATAGATCGGATGAGTGTCTGAAGGAAGGTGTCTGAACCTATAGGAGACTCCACGGGAAGAGGTTGTGGAGCAGAACTGGAAGGAGAAAGGAATCACCAGGGATTATGCCCCAAGAGGCTTAGATACCAGTGAGAAGGGTGGCTAGAGCGGTTAATTTCTCCCGCCCTCGAACCTCGGACCGTTGGTGGGCTCCAGAGCTGCCGGAGAGACTTCATGACCACACGAGGCCAGAGACTCCCTTCTGGTCGAGGCAACAGGCTTCCAGCACCCCCAGGGCACCTTCCATTCCAAACAGGACAGCAGGTGCCATACTGTTTCTCTACCCACCAAGCACCTTTGTCCTCCCCAGGGGGCTTCACGCCACACAGACATTTCCCAACTCTGGCCCAGACTGCAGGAGCCACATGAGTCCAATGGATCCCAAATGATCTGCATGACTCCAGAGCCCAGTCATTTTGGGAAGACTGCCTCGCAGAGAGACAGTTGGAGATGACCAGAGTGTGGACTCTCCTCCACCTAGACTTTTTCTCCTCCTCCCCTCCCCAACCCGCAGATTCCCAGAGAGACAATTGAGCCACCACATGGAGACTTCCCATAGGAAACAGGGCTCAGACCGTTCCTTTTAGAGTCCTGCAAAGGACTGAGAGGTGCCTGGACTGCGAGCTCACTGGCCCCCAGCCATTCCTGGTGCTGCTTGCCTGGTGACTCCAGCAGTGTGGGGCACACCCCACGGCAGGCAGGGGGACATCAAACCAGCTTAGGCACCCCATGGGTGATTTGGGACTAGCATCCTCCTCCCTGCCACAGTCAGAAATTGATCTCTGGGGCCCCGGGGACCAGCCACAGGCCAGATCCCATACATCAAGGTCTTGTTCACATTGCCTGAGGGAACAGAGGGGATATTTGTGAATTAGTCCTGTGAAGTGTGGGTGCCTACAGGGGCAGATGAGAGGGGAGAGTGCAGTGTAAGTCCTAGCTGCAGCGTGCTCATCACAGTTGTCGGGGGGCTCAGCTGGCTTGAGGTTCTGCCTGCCAGCAGAGGCCCAGGAGAAACTGAGGAATACAGGAGGGTAGAAAGAGAATGAGGCCTGCCCCAGACTGCCAGATTCAGGGTCTCAGACAGCCCTGCCTCCACATGCAGACTTTCTGGTTGAGTAGGGCCTTTTCAGCCCTTCCCTGGCACCTTTGCCCAGAGGCACGAAGCAGAACTTTGGTGCCTGTGAAAAGCATTTATGGAGCTTGAGGGCAGGCTCACCAAACTCAGCCTTGCCCAGCCTCACTCCCTTAGCTGCCCCTGCTGAGGTGGAGAATAAGAACACACCTGGAAGCTCTAGAGCCCCATCCACCACCTGGGGCACCAGAGTGCGTCTCCTGAGGAACTAGAGCTGGTTGCAGAACCCAAAAACAACATTGCAGGTTGTTCCTTCTGGCAAGTGTCATCTAATGACAGGGAGGTCAATTTGCACGCCCTTTTACTGCATTTACTGACTCGTCATACAGGGTATGGTTGATTCCCATAAGTACCATCTACTGACTCAGAGATTAAACTGGGCATGTCATTATCTAAACAAAAGAAAATCCAAAACTAACAAGAAACAGCTGCTCTGGATGACAAGGAATCAGAATTCTGGAAGAATTCTGGAAGTATGAAGAATTAAAGCAAAAGGACACCCCCAAAGTGGAACACCAGCTCTCTGGCAATGGACACCAACCAAAATCAGAATATTAAAATGACAGATGAAGAATTTTGTAAGGAAGCTCAATGAAATGCAAGGTAAAGTAGCAATCCAACACCAAGACACCACAAAAACAATGCAAGAAATGAATGAAAAATACACTAAATAAATTGAAATAATAAAGAAAAATCAAACAGAACTAATAGAAATGAAAAATTCATTCAAGGAATTATGAAACACAGTGGAAAGCCTTGAGAATAGGTGAGATCAGGCAATTTCAGAGCTTGAAGATAACACCTTTCAATTAAACAAGTTAGTCACAGACATGGAACAGAGAAATAAGAGGAAGGAGAAAAGCCTACAAGAAAATATGGGATTATGCAAAGAAGCCTAATGTAAGAATCACAGGCATCCCTGAGGATGAAGAAGAAAATACACAAGGGTTGGAAAACCTACTTGAGGGAATAATCAAGGAAAATTTCCCTGGCCTTGCTAGAAATCTGGATATCTAGATGGAAGTTCAAAGGACTCCTGGGAGATTCAACCCAAAGAGACAAACACCATGACCCATAGTCATCAGACTGCCTAAAATAAACATGAAAGAGGTGCTCCTACAAGCCATGAAATGAAAGCAGCAGTTAATTTACAAAGGAAAACCCACATCAGACTGACTAATTGCAGACTTCTCAACTGAGACCTTATAAGCCAGAAGAGGGCTCCATTCTCAGTCTTCTCGAACAGGATACCGGCCAGCCTGGAATTTTGTATTCTGAAAAACAAAGTTTCCTGTATGAAGGAGAAATAAAGACCTCAGACAAGCAAACACTGAGGGAATTCGTCAAGACAAGAACTGCCCTGCAGAAAGTACTCAGAACTGCATTATACATGGATCACCATAAAAGACACTCACCATTGTAAAATCACCCAAAAGCTAAAGGTCAAAGGCCAGATACCATAATGGCTCCAGAGATAAAGCAAAGCAACACAGTTCAACTCAACAGGATGAACCTGTTGAGTTCATCCTGTTGAACTCAATCCACCCCACTAATCAATTCTTTCAATAAATGTGAAATGGCTTGATTGCCCACTCAAGAGACATAGGCTAGCTGAATAGATAAATATAGACAGCTAATTATTTTCTATCTTGAGAAAACACATCTAACACACAAGGATGCATTCAGATTCAAGGTGAAGGGATAGAAAACAGTATTCCATGCAAATGGAAACCAAAAGAAAGCTGGTGTAGCAGTTCTCATGTCAGATAACATAATCTTCAAATCAACAAAAGTAATGAAAGAAAAAGATGGTCATTAAATAATGGTAACAAGAACAATTCGACAAGAAGACATAACAATTCTAAATATTTATGCAGCTAACACAGGTGTACCCAGATTGAAAAAGCAAATCCTACTTGATCTAAACAAAATGATAAACAGCAGCACGGTAATAGCTGGGGACTTCAACACCCCTATGACAGAACAGGACAAATACTGCAACAGAAAATAAACAAAGAAACAATGGACTTAAATAGAACTCTAGAACAAATGGGCCTAATAGACATTTACAGGATATTCTACCCAAAAACCACTGAATTTATGTTCTTCTCATCAGCTCATGGGACATTTTCTAAGATTGACCACATCCTAGGTCACAAAACATGTCTCAATGAATTTAAAAAAATAGAAATTATACTATGCACCTTATGAGACTACATCGGAAGAAAATTAGAAATCAACTCCAACAGAAACACTCATCTCTACACAGAGTTGTGGAAACTAAACAACCTACTGATGAATGATTCTGACGTCAATGAGGAAATTGAGATGGAAATCAAAAGATTCTTTGAACTAAATGATAAAGGGGACACAGTTACCAAAATCTGTGGGATATAGCTAAAGCAGTCCTGAGAGGAAAATTCATAGCCATAAATTCCTACATACAAAGGACAAAAAGATTACAAGTAAGCAATCTAATAAATAATCTCAAAGAACTGAAAAAGGATGAGCAAACCAACCACAAACACAGCAGATGAAAAGAAATAACCAAGATCAGAGCAGAACTAAATTAAATAGAGAACAAAAGAACTATACAGAAGATTAAAGAAATGAAAAGTTGGTTCTTTGAAAAGATAAAATTCACGGGCCTCTTACTAGATTAATCAGAAGCAGAAAAGAAAGGACTCTAATAAGCTCACCCCAGAATGATAAAAGGAGAAATTACTACTAATACCATGGAAATATAAAATATCTTCTATGGATATAAACTTGAAAACATGGAGGAAATGGACAAATTCATAGAAACACACAGCCTCCCTAGGCTCAATCAGGAAGAAATAGAATCCCTAAACAGACCAATATCAAATATTGAAATTGAAGAAGCAATTTAAAAACTTACTAAAAAAAAAGTCCTGGACCAGATACTCTCACACCTGAATTTTACCAGACATGAAAAGAAGAACTGGTGCCTACCCTGCAGAAATTATTCCACAACACTGAGAAGGAAGGAATCCTCCCAAATGCCTTTTACAAAGCCAATGTCACTCTGACACTAAAGCCAGGAAAGGACTCAACAAAAAAGAAAACTACAGACTGATATCCCTTATGAATATACATGAATAAATTCCCAATAAAATACTAGCAAACTAAATTCAGTGGCTCATCAAAAAAATAATCCATCACGACCAAGTAGGCTTCATCTGAGATGTAGGGATGGTTCAACATATGCAAACCTATAAATGCAAATGCATGGGTTCAAGTTAAAATCCTATGTGTGATCTCTCAGGTCCAACCACAGACAAGTACAAAGCTTTTATCTGGCAGTTATCATGGAAGAAAGCTTCCCACCCCACATCAGACCTAACACATAGCCAGTACACTGTGGTCTCTGGAGTGATATGCAGTCTTGGGTTTTGATCTCTCCGGGCCAAACACACTGTTTTGAGTATCCACATTCCTAGCTCAGGAGCTTCCATTCAAAGGTTTCTTTATGAGGAGGCACTGTGTTGTTCAGGTGCCTCTGCTTAGACGACCTTGTTGGGGAGCCTTGAAAACAATTTTCTCTTTTCTGACAGTATTCAGTACTTTTCCACTCATAGTCCTCCCCACATGCTGTGTCCATGTAACAGCAAGAGCCTTTAGTTTGGAGTTCTTGGCACAATGAGAAGATCACCCCAATTTGTGATGAAACATCTATCACTTACCTGCTGCCTTCAATGGGGAAAAAGGGAACATTGGTGAAACTATGTAGAGTCTGGCTTATACTATCACAGTATTTGAATAAAGACTTAATTATTACTTTTAGCTTGGCTTCTTATCTTAACTGACCATCCCAACAACTGGCTCTCTCTCTCTGACAAAGTGGTGCAGTACACAGGGTGGTCAAGAAAGCACAGAAGAAAGGCAAAAATTCTGAAGATTCCATGGGGAATTTTTGGGAGGTGTTAGTCCATGAGATACTCTTAGATGATGCTAATGGATCATTTCCAAGAGTCTTGAGAGTCCCATGGGGCACTTCACCAGCCATGACAATGTGTCTCAGGAAGTGTTTGCGGACCCCAGAGGTGCTTTTGAGAATGCTAGCGACTATTTATTAATACATAAGTTTTTCAGGTCTCAGGGAGGATGAATGGTCCTTCCCTTTAGTTTTCAATTCCCTGTGAGCTTTCCTGGTGGTTCAAATCACAAATCCAAAAGAAAGACTCTCGGAAAGCTAAAGAAGCAATTCCTAGCTACCGATACAGTCCTCTGATGTAATGGGAACAAAAGTAATTAGAGAGCCTGCGGGCTGAGTTGCACCCAGTTACTACTGTCAGCTCTAAGCATGTTCCTGGAACTGAAAGAGCCTATGATGCAGCAAATTGTTGAGACTTATGCCTACAGCAGAAACAATGTACAGTCCTTTTGGGTCACTTCACCCAGTTATCTGAAGTGATCTTGCTCACTTCCATGATGAAGAAGGTGATTTTGTTAACTAAGTGAGGTGACAGTGGCACCTTTCAGAGCATACTAATATTGGCCACTTTTGCCTGAGGAGGAGAAGGAATAGGGGATCAGGATGAAAAGATACAACCACTCAAGACCATCTACATAGTCAGCAAGATACTATTTCAGCTCAGAAAGATTTGGCCCACACATGATGAGTTCCTTGACATTGAAAAACACAGCCAAACCATTCTTCCAGTGTATAGAGCTTTCCTGCGAGCCACTCTGGTGGCCTCTCGGGTGCACAGCAGGGAATGAGAATGGCAAACGACAAGACTGCTAACTCACGCAGACGACAAGACTGCTAACTGACTCAGATTTCTAGGCTTGTTCATGCCGCTCCTGCTGGTCACCACACTAGATGAAACCTCCCCATACAGCCACGCCCATCGGTCTGTGACACAATCCAGACCTTCACTGACACATCAGTGAAGGGAAAAGTGGCTGCTCCACAGATGGCAGAGGCTGGCTGGCAGAAACAGTGATGTGAAACTGGTGATCATGTGCCCTCTCAAGGACATGTGCTTTCTGGGCAAGTGCTTTCTCACAGAGATCTCTGGTTCTGGTCACTCAACAGTAGATTCTCAAAGAGGAAAGTGATGGGCTCTCCCATCAAGGAACTCATGGCCAGAGGCTCAACAGGCTTCTCTGCTAGGGTCTGCAAGGGAATGGATCCTGATTAATAAAAGTGAGATTCCTTTTGCTCCTCCTAGTGAATCTGGAGGCAAACTGGAGAGCCCCATTCAACTTTTAACCAGATGTCTCAGCTTTCAAAAATAAATAAGACTAGGGGTCAGGCCAGGCTCTCTATGCTCTTAGTGGAGAATGGTGGGCCTATACCAAGGTAAAAGTTCAATAGGGAGGTACAGGAGAATTGCATTTCTTGGGCTTTTTGAATCTGCTGCACAACGGTAACTGTGATCTATGTAATCCCTGACAGTATGATGAGAGGGTTATGGCTTGAATTGTCCCCCCATCAAAAAAAAAAGTTAAAATCCTAACCCCCAATATCTCAAAATGTGATCGTATTTGGAAATAGGATCTTTACAGAGATAATCAAATTGAAGTAAGGTCATTAGGGCAGTCCCTAATCCAATATGCATAGTGTCCTTATAAAAACAGAAAATTGGAGGACAGACACACACACACAAACACACATACACACTCAGAGAATGCCATGTGAAGATGCAGGCAAAGATTAGGGTGCTGTGTTTGCAAGCGCAGGAATGCCAAATATCACCAGAAGCTAGGTCAGAGGCATGGAACAGATATTCCCTCTAGTTCTAAGAAGGAACCAACCTTGCCAACACCTTGATCCCAGACTTCTAACCTGCTGACTATAAGATAATAATTTTCTGTTGTTTAAGCCACCAATTTGTGGTACTTAATTACTGCAGCCCCTACCAGTGGGAAGTATATTTCTGCTGTAACAAATACTTTAAAATGTTGAAATGGCTTTAGAATTGGGTATTGGGTAGAGGCTTCAGGAATTTTGAGGTACATGGTAGGAAAATTTAGATTACCCTGAAGAGATTGTTGGTAGAAATAGGGACGTTAAAGGTGATTCTGGTGAGGGCTCAGTTAGAAAAGGGAAGAGCTATAGAGAAAGCTTCTATCATCTTAGATATATGCACATCTTGTCATGAACAGAATGTTGACAGGCATATGAATGTTAAAGGTGCTTTTGAGAGGTCTCACGTGGAAATGAAGAACATATTATTGGAAACTAGAGGAAAGGTGATACTTGTTATATAATAAAATAGCATAGAGTGTGACTGAATTGTGTCTGTTGCGTGGAAAGTAAAACGTGCAAGCAATAAATGCAGATATTTAGCTGAGGAAATTCCTAAGTGTTTAAGGCACAGCCTGTTTTTTTCCTATATAATTGTATGATGCAAGAAGAAAAGAGACAAATTGAAGAAGGAATTTTTAAGCAAAAAATGACTAGAACATGAAGAGTCACAAAATTCTCAACCTATCCATATTGAAAAAAATAAGAAAATATGTTCTGAAGAGAACACCAAGGGTATGTATGGTGGGGCAATCATTTGCTAAAGAGATTAGCCTTGTTAATCACGGACCTAATCAACCATCTCAGCAGAAACCCTGCCAACTTGGACTAAAAGGGACAGTGACAAAATGAAATAGAGAAAGGCTGTCAGACTTCTAAGATTCTACAGACAGGAAACAAGTCAATAGAACTACTCTGCTGCAAACATGCCTTATCCTTCAAGAAAAGACAAGAATGAACCTAAGTGTGGTTCAGATAACAGTGGAGCTTTCACTGCTACCAAGAGCCCAGAAAACACAGGTCAGAGGACAGGACTCTTGCCTCTTATGTTCTAAGGTGTGGCCCACAACTCAGAGTCAAGGGGCAGGGCCATACCCCAGTAGGCCCAGAAGACAAGGCATCGAGCCAATAAAAACTATTTTCAAGCCTTCAAATCTACTGAAACTTGTCCTCACAGGTTCTGAATTTTCTTGGGACTTGTGACTCCATTTTTCCTTCACATTTCTCCCTTTTGGAATGGGAATGTCTTGGAAGCAGATAAGTTGATGTTCAGTTTCACAGGTTCACAGATGAACAAGAATTTTGACCCAGTCATACCCCAAGTCCCACCCATAATTATTTAGATGATTTAGATGGTGAGATTTGGAACTTTGAATTGATGATGTTTAGATGAGATTTTGAAGTTAGGGTTTAATTTTTGGAGATGTTGAGATAATGTGAACGCATTTTGCATGTGGGAAGGATTTGCACACTTAGAGATCAGAGAATAGACTGTTAGGGGTTGAATTGTAGCCCCAACGCCACCAACCCCCCAACAAATATGTACAATTCCTAACCCCTAGTGCCTTCGAATGTGATTTTATTTGGAAATAGGGTCTTTATAATGGTAATCAAGTAAGAATGAGGTCATTGCAGTGGGCCCTAATCTAATATGAATAATAGCCTTATAAAAACAGGATATTTGGACAAGAGACAAGCACACTGAGAAAAAATCAAGCGAGGAAGAGAACAGAGATCAGAGTGATGCACAAGCCAAGAAATACCAAATATTGCTAACAAACTACCAGAAGCCAGGCCAGAGGCATTTAATAGAGTATTACCAACAATCCCTCAGAAAGAACCAACCCTGCTGATACCTTATCTTGAATATCTAGCCTCAAGAATTATAAAACAATACATTTCTACTGTCTAAGCCACCTAGTTTGTGGTACTTTGTTACAGAAGCATTAGGAATCTACTACCAAGGAGAAACAGACAATGCTCTTTGGAGTCTGAGGCCAACTACACCAGCACCCTTACCCAGACAAAACTGTGTGTGGGTCCCACTGGACCACTAAAACCTCCACTGTTACAGCCCCACCAGGGAATGGTCATTAGTATAGCTATATTGTTTAAGTATATCCCTGCTTATGTTCACTCCTAAGCTCTGAAGAAAACTGCTGTAGTTAGAGCTCTTATGACTGCGGTCCCCAACCCCCAGACCAGTACCAGCCCATGGCCTGTGAGGAACCGAGCTGCACAGCAGGAGGCGAGCTGCAGGCCAGGGAGCAAAGCTTCCTCTGCATTTACAGCCGCTCCCCACCGCTCGCATCATCGCCTGAGTTCCGCCTCCCGTCAGATCAGCAGTGGCATTAGATTCTCATAGGAGCACAAGTCCTACTATAAACTGTGCATGCGAGGAATCCAGGTTGCGCATTCCTTATGAGAATCTAATGCCTAATAATCTTGGGTGGAGCTGAGGCGGTGATGCTAGTGCTGGGGAGCGGCTGCAAATACAGATTAGCAGAGAGGTCTGACTGCACAATAAATGTGATGCGCTTGAATCCTCCCCAAACCATCCCACCCCTTCTCGGTCCATGGAAAAATTGTCTTCCATGAAAATAGTCCCGGGTGCCAAAAAGGTTAGGGACCACTGCTTTATAGGACATGTGAGGACCATGAATTTACTTAACAGCCTAGTGCTACTTTCTGCCAAAAAAAAAAAAAAAAAAATAGAAAAAGAAAAATCCAGGGACTAGAAGAGAAAAGATATAACTACCTTTATTTCTAAGCTTAATAAAGCCAAAGTTTTCTGCAAGACTAATTTTCTGTTAAATAGCCTCTCTGGTCTGTGCATTGGGTCTTTGGTGCATGTAGGGACTCAACTGATTATTGGCAGTTCACTGCAAAAATGTAACCCAAAGCACTGGCAGTACTGACTTTGTAACTTTCACAGCAGCTATTGTTCAAGATAAAGGAACCTAGTATACAGCAACTGACATCACAAACAGCCTTTTCAACATCCATATCCGCATACATAATCAGAAAACAGTTCTCCCTAATGTGTAATGGGTTGCAATGTACCACTGTCCTTCCATAAGACCATCTAAATTCCCTGACTTCCTACCATCAACAGCTAAGGTATAACCTGAAAAAATTTCCCACTCCCAGAGAGAGCACTAACCTTCTGCTATATTGAAGACATGTCTTCCTGGTAGGCTCAGACAAGGGCCCTGATCACTAGACAAAGATTGTTGCCCTCTTGAACCACATGTGGCAACAGAGGTAGGCTATTAATACAGACAAGGTATGAAGTCCTAAAACCGAAGTGAAATCCAATGAATAAAGGAGTACAAGTTCTTATTCCAGAGGAGACTATTGCCAAGCCTTTAGCCCACTCTATCCCAACAAATACAAAGAAGTCCCAGGGACTACTGGGAGTATTCAGTTACTGATACATTCACATTCCCCAAGCAGGGATCTAAATAGTACACACTCGTACTTTGAGTTACCAGGAAAGCTGCTATTTTTGAGTGGTATCCTAACCAACAGAATTCCTTGGAGGTTCTCCAGTGGGCCACACTGGCTGCCTTGTTATCATTGTGATCCACATTTGTCTTTGAGTTACAGGTCTCAGCAACTTGTGTGTTCACCAATTGCACCCTAAGGCAGACGGACACTGCTACAAGTCCGAGGTGCCCATTGGGCATTTGAACCCATAATTTCTAAGAATCAGCTGTTAGCTACATACTCATTGTGAGACAAATATCATTGTGAGCCTGTTATTGGGCCTTGGTAGATACCGAGTCTATGAACTGTGGCCATGAAATCATGTTACGAACATAAAATTCAACCAAAGGTTACCAATACTTTGACTACTGTTCTCTAGTTATTTTAGGGTATTTACACATTAGTTCACAGTGTAAAATTTCTATAAAATACATGTTCAAATACCAAAGGGGGAAAAAAACAAATAAAAAGATCTTCTGATGTGTTTACTTTAAAATAATTTAAAATTATCTACAATTATTATATTTACAAGTCAGTCTTTCCCCTCTGGAAGTTCTTTGTTTCTTAAATTGCACTTGGGTTTTCAACACTGAATACTAATCCTCAAGCATAACATATTCATCTGGTATTTCTTCATGAGCTACATAATGAAATATATTTAGCCTATCACCTGAGACATCTGAGTACGTCCCCTGGTACCTGGCATAAAGCCCATGGTAGCTGGCTCTCTTGCAAGCACCACCTCCTGGCTGGAGGTCAACCAGTACAGCCCATTACATGCGCTGGCACAATAACACAGCACTCAGGAAAGAGGAAACTTTTGCACAGCCTCAGGTAACACCATCGCCCACACCACCACAACTACTCAGGAGGCCTTGAGCCTGCTCACCTGCCCAGTACATTAACTGTGACAGCTGGCAACTGAGAAAGCCACTACACTAAGGCTATTTATAACCAAGGAAATCTTACAGAGTCTCCCTGCCGTGGCCATAAGGGCTAGCATTTGCGCCGGCCACTGGGAAACCTGAGGACAGGTCAGCCCAGTCCAGCTCCATCCATCATTGCCTCCCTGGAGCCAAGAGCAGAGCCCAAGCCACTGCACATCCCACAGACCCATCCACAGCCTGAGGCACTGGAAAGCTTCTCCTGATGGCTGACTAGAGACGTTAATGACCAGTTCTCCTCAGAAGGAAGAACAAAAATTACAGGTAAAAAATCATAAACCAAATGGAGTGTTAGAGGAGAGTGCTGGAGCCTACCAGAGAGTTCACTGGAAGAATCTACAATGTGCAGAAAAGAAAAACAAGAAGCTGGCAGAGATCAAACCGGTAAGCAGACTGTTTTTGGCTTCTCTAGCCCTTGTGGCAAACTGCTGGGGCACTCGAACTCAAGGAGAGCTTCTGTGCCCTTGTGAGCCCAAGTACTGGAGTAGGCTGCAATTTGGGGACTTCACAAGTGCATTACACTGGGCTGCCAGCTTGTGCAAGGTCCCTTCCTTTTCCCCTGGACCCTGGCTGTAGTAGTGGGCCCCATACTGGGTGTGCACATATCGTGGGACTTTGTTTTACACAGGGACCTTCCACCCTTGTGTCTTCATATCATCAGATTCCTTGCAGACATTTCCAAGCACCCATCTGGATGGTGGCAGCCCCAGAGGCTGGCTAGACCCAGAGGATCTAGACCTCAGTGGTCTAGCCCTAAGGGATTGCTATTCCCAGGGTAAGGCCGAGTGCACCGCACCACAGCAGCACCCCTGACAAAATCAGACTATGGGTTTTTCTGTGTCCCAGATCTTCTTGCATGTGGGCAGGGGGTGACTAAACCTCTTTCAGCAGAGCCACGGGAGCTATGCTGGGCTCAATGGGGGAAGATTGCAGTTCTGCCCCAGCAATTGACAGACCCAAAGCTCATGAAGGGACTTGGAGATGAGGACTTCTCTCCCTTGCCCACCACCGCAGACACAGCCAGGACTTCCTTCTCCCAGGGGAGCTTAGTGCAAATAGACCTATGGATGGCCTTCCTGAGGCACTTCAGGTTGACTACGTCCACAAGGGAGGTACGCTTGTGGGCTCAAGCTTACATGAGGGGTGGAGCTCAGCCCACCCTCTACACAATATGTCAGCACTCTTATAGATAGATGGACAGAGGTGCCTATCTGATCTGAATATCCAGAACACCTGGATGGGGTCATGACAGGGAAGTAGACTGCTCTCATGCTGACCTGATAGTGGAGCTGAGGCGGCTCCCTCCCTTCTGCCTCTGAAGACCTCGGTGCACTTCACCAAGAGCTTTGCCAGCCACCTATGTCAAGGTTGGGGATTTTGCCCACCACTGGGGGTGTTGTATATATCCTTCTCCTCCAGCCGCAGCTAGATCTTAACCATGGGTGCCACCTACAGGCCAGGAGGTTGAACCGTTCAACCCAATCAAAAAAGTGCTGAGGAATAAAAAGTGTATATCACTGGGGAACAAGATAAGCTTCACGAGACCTCTGCCATTCTAGCCCTGCAGGAGACAGTGAACCTGCTCACACACGTCATGCATTGCTAGTACAATCAGTATGTAGGAAAGCCACCACACAAAGATTTTCTATAACCAAGGAACTCATATAGTCTTTGCCACTGAAAGCACCCAGAGCCAAAGCTATAAACTATACAAACCTTGGGGACCGTGGGGGGTCCCAGCATAATAAAAAGTAATTCCAAACTAAAAAAAAATGGTCTTTCCAGATAAGAAGGAACCAGGGAAATAATTCTAGTAATATGAAAAAACAGAGTTTTTTTGCTTTGGACACCTCCAAATGATCATACTAACTCTCTAACAATGGGTCCAAAGCAAAATGAATCTTTGAAATACCAGATAAATCATTCAGAATATTAATTATAAAGTTACTAAATCATATTCAAGAGAAAGCTGAAAACCAACATAAAGGAATCAAAAACACCAATTCAGGATATGAATGAAAAATTTTCCAAAGAGATAGATACTTTAAAAAAACAAAACAAATAGAACTTCTGCAAATGAAAAATACATTTAGGAAATTACAATATGCAATGGAAAGTTTTAACAATAGACTAGAACAAACAGAAGAAAGAATTTTAGAGTTTGAAAATAACGATTTTGAATTAATCCAATCAGACAAATATAAAAGAAAAAAATAATTAAAAGAAATGAGCAAGGTCTCCAAGAAATATGAGAGTATGTAAAATGTCCAAACCTAAAATCATAAGAATTCCTGAGGGAGAAGAAGGAAAAGCAAAAATTTTGAAAAATATATTTTAGAGAATAATAGAGGAAAAATTCCTTGGTCTTGCTAGAGATCTAGACATCCAGATATAAGAAGCTCAATGAACTCCTAAGAGATTCATTGCAAGGACTTCACCAAAGCATACAGTCATCATACTATTTAGAGTGAACATGAAGGAAAGTAGCCTAAAAACAGCAGGACAAAGCATCAAATAACTTATAAAGGAAATCCACAAGACTAACAGTAGACTTCTCAGCAGAAAGCCATAAGCAATTAAGGTCCTATCCTATTTTTAACCTTCTTAAATGGAATAGCTGTTAGCCAAGAATTTTATATCCTGCAAAACTAAGTTTTATAAGAGGAAATAAAATCGTTCCTAGACAAGCAAACACTAAGGTAATTTGTCACCACTAGATTGGCCCTATAAGAAATGCTCAAATGAATGCTAAATCTAAACAAAATGATACACACCAGTATAAAAATACAGAGCATATAAAACAGTAATGCAATTGAGAATACAAAGCAATTAAATAACAATCTGTGATGACTGTAACAGTATCTCACAAATAAATATTAATATTGAATATAAATGATTTAAATACTAAACTTAAAAGATACAGATTGGAAGAATGGATAAAAAACACAATCCAAATATCTGCTGCCTACAGGAGACTCACTTAACAGGTAAAGATTTTGATAGATTCAACATAAAGGGGTACAAAATAAATATTCCACACAAATGGAAACCAAACGTGAGCAGGAATAGCTATACTTATATCAGATAAAACAGACTTTAAAACAACAACAGTAAAAAAGACAAAGAAGGTCATTACATAATAATAAAGGTATCAATTCAACAAGAAGTTGAACAATTGAACAACAATTCAACATAATAATCCTAAATATTAATATATATGCACCAAACACCAGAGATCCCAGATTTATAAAACAAATACTACTATACATGAGAAGAGATAAAGACAGCAATATAATAATTGGGGGTACTTTAAAACTCCATTGACAGCACTAAACAGATCATTAAGGCAGAAAATTAATAAAGATATATTGGTCTTAAACTGGACTCTAGAGCAAATGGACCTAATAGATATTTACAGAATACTCTACCCAACAACTGCAGAATATACTTTACTCTCATCAGCACATAAAACATTTTCCAAGGCAGATCATATGTTAGGCCACAAAACAAGCCTTGAATTTTTAAAAATTCAAATCATATTAAGTATCTTCTCAGACCACAGTGGAATAAAATTAGAAATCAATTCCAAGAGGAGCTCTCAAAACTACATGGAAATTAAACAACCCACTCCTGAATGATCTCTGAGTAAATAACAAAATCAAGACAGAAATTTAAAAACTATTTTGAAATAAAAAAAACTAGTGACAATTTATCAAAACCTATGGGATATAGAAAAAGCATAGAGAAAAGTTTATAGTGCTAAATGTCTACATCAAAAGACAGAAAGATCACAAATTAACAATCCAATGTCACACCTCAAGGAACTGAAAAAGAAAGAACAAAACAAACCCAAAGCTAGCAAGAGAAAAAGAAATAACAAAGATCAAAGCAAAGCTACACAAAATTGAAACCAAATAAATAATACAAAATACCAATGAAACAAAAAGTGGGTTCTTTCAAAAGATACATAAAATTGATAGACCACTAGCTCAATTAATCAAGGAAAGAAGGGAGATGATTCAAATAAGCTCAATTAGAAATGAAAAAGGAGACATTAAAACTGATACTACAGAAATACAAAAAAAATCATCCAAGACTATCATGAACATCTCAATGCCCACACACTAGAAAACTGAAAGGAAATGGATAAATTCCTGAAAACATACAACCACTCAAGCTTCAATCAGGAAGAAAGAAAAACCCTGCACAGACCAATGATGAGTACTACCATTGAATCACTAATAAAAAATCTTCCAAGAAAAAAAAAGTCCAGGACCAGAGAGATTCACAGCTGAACTCTACTAGACATACCAAAAAGAACTGGTACCAATCCTACTGAAATTGTTCCAAAAGATTGAAAAGGATCCTCCTGAATTCATTCTATGAAGCCAGTATCACCCTAATACTGAAGCTAGGAAAGAATGCAACAAGAAAAGAACAGACCAATTTTTCTGATGAACATAGATGAAAAAAATCCTCAACAGAGTACTGGTAAAGTGAATCCAACAGCACATCAAAAAGATAATTCACCACAATCAGATACGTTTTGTCCCAGGGAAGCAAGGATGGTTCAACATAGGCAAGTCAATAAATGTGATTTAAAAACAAACCATATGATCATCTCAATAGATGCAGAAAAAACATTCCATAAAATTCAGCATTGCTTTATGATAAAAGCCCTCAAAAAACTAGTCATGGGAGGAACATATTTTGAATCAATAAAAGCGAAATGTAACAAACTCACAGCTAACATCATACTGAATAGGGGAAAAGATGAAAGCATTCCCCCTGAGAACTGGAACAAGATAAGGATGACCACTATCACCATTTCTATTCAGCAGAGTGCTGGAAGTATTGGCCAGAGCAATCAGGCAAGAGAAAGAAATAAAGGGCATCAAAAGAGGAAGTTACATTATCTCTTTTTTGTTGATGATCAGATTATATACCTAGAAAACCCTAAAGACCAAAAGACTCCCAGATTTGATAAATGAATTCAGTAAAGTCTCAGGTTATAAAATTAACATAAAACATTACTGGCATTTTTATACACCACCTGAGAACCAAATCAAGAACTCAATCCCATTTATAACAGCTGGAAAAAATAAAATAAAATACCTAGGCATATGTATAGCAAGGAAGTTAAAGATCTCTACAAAGAAAACTGCAAAACACTGATGAAAGAAATTGTAGATGACACAAACAAATGGAAAAACATCCCATTCTCATGGATTGGAAGAACCAATATTTTTAAAATGACCATACTGCCCAAAGAAATCTATGGATTCAATGCATTCCTTGTCAAAATACCAACATAATTTTTCACAGAATTATAAAAACAATCCTAAAATTCATATGGAACCAAAAAGAGCCTGAATAGCCAAAGAAATCCTAAGCAAAAAGAACAAAACTAGAGGCATCACATTACCTGATTTCAAATCATAGTACAAGACAATAGTAACCAAAACAGCATGGTACTAATATAAAACAGACACAAAGATTAATGGAACAGAATAGAGAACCCAGAAATAAAGACATATATCTACAGCCAATTGATCTTCAACAAAGGACACAAAAACATACAATGGAGAAAGGACACTCTATTTTATAAATGGAGTAAATTCGATAGCCATACACAGAAGAATGAAACTGAATCCCTATCTCTCATTATATATAAAAGTTAACTCAAGATGGATTAAAGACTTACATGTGATACCTCAAACTATAAATATTCTAAAAGAAAACCTAGGAAACACTCTCCTGAACACTGGCCTACGTGAAGCATTTATGACTAAGATCCCAAAAGCAAATAGAACAAAAGGATAAATAAAGAAATAGAACTTAATTAAACTAAAAAGCTTCTACACAACAAAAGAAATAAAAGCCTGAAGAGACAAGCTACAGAGTGGGAGAAAATATTTGCAAACTATGAATCTGACAAACGACTAATATCCAGAATCTACAAAGAGCTCAAACAAGTCAGTAAGAAAAACAAACAATCCCATTAAAAAGTGAGCAAATGTCATGAACAGGCATTTTTCAAAAGAAGATATACAAATGACCAACAAACATATGAAAAGATGCTCATCACTAATCACCAAAGAAAAGCAAATTAAAACCACAGTAAGATACCTCCTTACTCCAATCAGAATGGTCATTATTAAAAAGTCAAAAAAAAATAGATGTTGGCGTGGATGCAGTGGAAAGGTAATGCTTATACACTGTGGACAGGAATGTAAATTAGTACAACCTCTATGAAAATCAGTATGGAGAATTCTCAAAGAACTAAAAGTAGGTATACCATTTGATCCTGCAATCCCACTACTACTGAGCATCTATCCAATGGAAAAGAAATCATTATAATAGAAAGATTCATGCACTCATGCAGCACAATTCACCATCACAAAGATATGGAATCGACTTAAGTGCCCATCAACCAATGAGTAAATAAAGAAAATATGGTATAAATATGTATACCATGGAATACTACTTAGCTGTAAAAAGGAATGTAATAATGTCTTTCAAAGCAACTTGAATGGAACTAGAGATTATTATTCTAAGTGAAATAATTCAGGAATAGAAAACAAAATATATCATGTTCTCACTTATAATTGGGAGCCAAGCTATGGCTACACATGGTCATACAATGTGATTTAATGGGAATTCAAGACACAAAATGGGGGAGGTTTGGAAAGAGGTGATAGATGAAAAATTACCTATTGGGTACAACGTACATTATTCAGGTGATAGGTACACTAAAAATCCAGACTTCACCATTATACCATATATCCATGTAACAAAACTCCATTTTCATACTTGTATCTCCAAAATCCACTGAAATTTGAAAAATTGAAATAAAATAAATAAATTATGGTATAATTTATAGCATACCTATAATATAAAAAAATCTTAATAAGCTCACATTAAGATATTTCCAGGAGCTAATGTTAAGTGAAAAAAAAAGTGAAGAATGTATATCTAGTGTGCTAGCCTTGCAGAAAGAAAGAAGGGAAAAATTTTTAAAATTTATAAGAGAAAAAACCCAGACACTTATGCTTATAAACTGAAACACAAAAAAAGGTTTAATAAAACATTGTAGTTGGTTACCTACAAGAGGATAAAAGAGTACTGTGAAATGTAGAGGAGGGAAGACAGGAAGGAATGAAACTTTCCTAAGTACACTTGCTTCATATTTATTAGTTTGATAGTAGGTTAATGTTCAACATGGTTCAAAAATTACATTTAAAAATTTAAAATAGGTACTAAAACTAAAAGCACCCTTCAAGAAATAAACCTCATGAAGAAAATAATAAAAGTACGAACCCAAGTAACTCATAAATAAAGTATGTGACATAAATCCTCACTCTTGGATGAGGGTTACTGTAAACAAATTACAAAATCTTTTTAGTATATTTGCTTTTCTGTGGTATAAGCCAAACAATTCTGAAGCAATTTTGGAAGCATTATAGGATCAAACAAATGGGTAAATGTGTTGACGTTGTTCAGAGTCAGGATAGACGCTGCGGAAGAAAGAACATACGACACAGAGGAAGGCAAGAACAAGCCCTGATTAGAACTGCAGGTGTCTGTGAGAACTCATGGTTTTTATGTATGACTATGTATGATATTCACATGCATATGCATGTATATGTGCATATGTACGTGTATATAGATATTTATTATACACATGTATATGCCATATGTGTGTGTATATGCCATATACATACTGAGGAGTCTGATTCTAGGCCAAAATCCTATGTCTGATCTTTCAGGCCCAACCATAGACCAAAATCCCTAAAGTCACTATAGGACACTTCAGGGAAATATAAAACAGTCTTTGGGTCACTCCCAGGTAGTGCTCATAGATCATTTGCAAGAGTCTGAGGCTTCAATGGGGCATTTCTCTAGTCATGTCAATGAGTCTCAGAAAGTCCTATTAAATGCCACAGAATGCTCTTGGAGAGTTCTGATGGATTTTACATAAGGTTCTCAGTTCTCAGGGGAATCATTGATCCTTCCCTTCACCCTCAACTACATAGCCAAGCTCCTACTGACGGTCAAATGAAAAAAACAACAGAGGGCTTATGGTATCCTGGCCAGCCACACTGGTTGCACAAGGAGGGAGTGAGAACAACAGATGATAAGATTTTGACCAGATTCAGATTTCTAGGTACACTTATTTCAATCCTGCTAGTTATCAAGCTCAATCAAACCTCCTCATAAGGCATGTCGATCAGCCTACAACACAGTCCAGATCTTAACTGACAAATTTTCAGGCATGGAAAACATTGTTGCTGCTCAGATAGCAAACACTGACCAATGAGGAGAGTGGCAATCATGCGCCCTCCGCTGGACCATCTATGCAGTGGCCTTCTGGAAGAGATCTATGGGACTGGTTACCAAACAAGGGGTCTCAAAAGAGTAGATTGATAAGCTCTCTGCTAAGGATTCAAGGCCAGATAGTAAGTCATGAGGGCCCCACCAGGCACTAATGTCCATGTGGTGATGTCCACTATGACCAATACAAGTTCTATTCCATCCAGCCCTCTCAGTGAATCTTGAGACTTGAGCAGTTTTCCTCCTTGATGAAGGAAGTAATCTTATTAAACTTAGGGTGGCACATTGTGGGGTCCATCATACAGACCCTTCCTACTTTTACCCAGACCTCTCATTTTTCACAAATGAACATGACCAGAGGTTAGGACAAGGTTCCAATGTCTCCAGTGGGGGACCTGAGGACCTACACGTAGGTCAAAGTTCCAAGTAGAGGTGGGGGGAAATTGAATTACTTGGGCCTTTTGGTGAACAAATTGCTGTGATTCCAACAATCCCTGACACAAGGATAAGGAGGAAATTCTTTCTTGTTTTCAGTCTGAGGTCCCACCAACAAGACCACTTTCCATAGCCAACTGTGGGCAGATTCTTTCAGGCCACTACAAACCCCTATTGTGATGGTGCCTACTGCTGAATGTATTGCTGGTTAGATGTATTTTCTATATGAACCAACGCTAGCATTTATGTCCACCTCCTGATGGGACTGCTGCAGTTACGGTGTTTTAGTGTGACATATGAATCATGACCTACTACTGGTACCTAGTGCCACTGTCTACCAGAAACAATACTAATAGCCTGGGGAAGAAAAAGGATTAATTACTCTCCTTTTTGAGCTTTAAAAAGCCAAATATTTGTAAATTATTTCTTCTATAGTCCCATCTGACCTGTGTGCAAGACCCCGGGCACCTAGACGCTAAGTGACCAGGGCACCGCAGAGCTAATGCTAGTGCTGCCATCGCGCCAGCGGCGCCCGGCACAGTGAAAGCTGCAGAGGCTGCCGTTCAGGGTGGAGGGACTTGGTATGCAGCAACTGACACAGCAGAACTCTCTTTCAGTATCCCTCTCCACACAGATGATCAGGATTAGTTAGGATGGTTTGCAATATACCACTAATATCCTTGCATAAGGCTTCCTAAATTCCCCCAACTATCTGTAATCAATGTATAGATTACGAACTGGAAAAAGTTCCACACCTGGAGGGAGTACTAGCCTTCCACTCTACTTATGAAATCATCCTAATGGGCTCAAATAGGGACACTACTCAAAAAGAACGACATGCTCTGTTTACCCACATGTGGAATATGGTGGGGCCATTATTACTGACAAAGGCATAAGGACCTAAAACCCAATGAAATTCCTGGGTGTAATCTTTAAGGGCCACAGTGGCTCATTCCAGAGAAGACAACTCACATGATTTTGGCCTTCTTTGACCCCCAAAACAAAAATAATATGAGCAACCGGGAGGACTTAATTGGCTACTGTCACACTCACACTCTAGCCACAGAGATCAGCGGCACCCATCTATCATGTACCATGATGACCACTTCCTTTGAGTGGGGCCCTGACCAACGTGATGCCCTGGAAACCCTTCAGCTGCCTTTTCCTGGACCCCTCTGACTTCTCTTGCTGTGTCAGTTACAGATCTCATCAACACCTCTGTATGCCGACTGGGACTACCACAGAGCAGAGGTGCCCAACGGGCTTTGGGCTTGTAAACTGCCAGAGTCAGCTGCAAGGCCCCGTCCTTTATGAGACAATTACAGGCCTCGTGTTGTCCTTGGTGGATACCAAGAGCATGACTTTGGTTGTATGATAATATTATGACAAGAAATTCTAACCAAAACATATTAGTATCTTTGCATTTGTTCTTGACTTATGTCAGGATATTCACACTTTAGGTTAAAGTGGTAAATTTTCTATAAAATATTAATATATACTCAAATATATACTACGAACCAAAAAAAAGTTCCTGTGACTTTAATTTAAAATAATATAAAAATAGCTGTAATTATTATACTTACTACCGAGTCTTTCTCTTTCAGAACTTTTTGGTGTTTCTATTTGCACTTGGGTTTTTGACACTGAATCTTGATGTTTGAGCATAAGATTTTCATCTGGTACTTCATCATGAGCTATATTAAGAGAGAAATTTTGTTCCTTAATAGAAAAATAGATCTACTATGAAATTTCTAGATTTCAAATTGATAACAAGTGACAGCAACAATTTTACTCATTTTATAAAGTTATAAGTAAATTACTGTAATGCTAGATCTGACATGAAAATTGTTTGTTAGAACATTTCTAATTTGTATTGAAGAAGTATCATTATTTCATGAATATTCCTAGGCATCAAATATGTTTTACACTCTCTAATTTCTTAAGGTTATTTACACTTTAGGTTAATACATATTCATAGACCAAACAATGAACATGCATAAGTACAAGGTCATTCATTACAGTATTATTTGTAATTGCAAAATATTCAACACCATCAAAATTTTCAAGCATAGGAGACTGGTTGAATGAACTGATATGTGTACCACAAACAATAGTATAACATCAGTTATGGTATAAAATGATGTGTCTATATGTGTGTGTGTATACGAATGTGAGTACATGAACACATATATAGCATATAGATATATGATACAGTATAAAGAACTCTATAGATAGTGAAATGTTCCCCTCCCATCTGTGCTAATATATCCTACCCTTCCTTGCCCAATGTCATTTCGTGGGAAAATGAAACATTGATTAGAGTCAGTGACCTTGTGTGCTCAGACTCTTGCTTATGTTGTCATGGTAAGTGCTTAAAGGCTTAATTGTTCAATTTGGCTCATTGTCTTAATTGACCACCTTCACACCTGGCAGCTTTCTCGGTGATCAATGGCTGTGAGCATGGTGGTCAATTAAGCACAATGCCCTTCTGGAAAAGCAGAAAGCACGAAGATCCCCGGGACATTG
>VBSM01003148.1:23962050-23981159 GCA_008086735.1 Cheirogaleus medius | reverse complement strand
AGGGGAGAGGGGGGGCATGGGCAATATACGTAACCGTAATATTTGTACCCCCATTATGTGCTGAAAAAAAAACAAATAAATAAATATGTCTTTGTAGGTATATATATGCATGTTTAGATGCACATGTATAGGTACATAGGCATATGTGTATATGAATTATATGTAGTGCTTGTCTCGGCAGCACCTGTAGTAAAATTGGAACTAATATATGTGTACACATATTTGTGAATATACTGAGGAGTCCAACTTTAGGCCAAATCTTATGTGTTAGCTTTCAGGTCCAATCATAGATAATTACAAAGGCATTACCTGACAGTTCTCACGGACATTCCCAACCCACAAGAGACCTGATGCATAACCAAGGTACAACAGGCTCTGGAAGTAGTTGCAGTTTTGGACTGAGACCCCTCCACCAGGCAGACTGTGCTCTTAGGCATACTGCATTCTTAACCTAGTACTAATTGGAGGCCTCCTTCAGGAGGAAGGGCTCGACTGAGGCACTATACTCTACCTAGACTACCTTATGGCATGAGGTGGAGGGGTAAGGGGAAGGCCTGAAGAAATTTTTCTCAGTTCAGATGCGGTAGCCAGAACCTTTCCAATTCTAGCCCTCCCACCACTACCCACACAGACATAGGACCCATATAACAGAAATAGCCTTTGTTGAGGCTCCTTCAGCTGTGAGATAATCCTTCCACACATCTTCCTTCCAGTCTGCATTGATGCATGTGACCCTTACCTGCTACTGTTCTATGGGAAAAATTGGAATATTAGTGGAGCTGGAGCCTTTTCCAGTTTAGATTCTTTCTTACACTATCACAGAAGTGAACAAAGGCTTAACTGTTACCTTCGGCTTAGCTTAATTGATCAACTCAAAAATTGTCATCTGAGAAATTAGTACAGCAAGCAACGTCGATGAAGCACAAGGTGTTTCTGAAAGGAGCACTTTGGGAGTCTCTAGTGAGTCTGCAGGGCACTCTGTGGTGGGATGGGGGAAGAGGGTGTTACTGGATAATTCACTAGCATCTGAGGCACCCTGACTACTTCTGCAGTCAGGCCAGTGTGTTTCAGGTAGTGCTGGCAGACCACACAGGATGCTCTAGGAGAGGGCTATTTTATTGTTTGCATAAGCTTTTCGGTTCTGAGGGAGAATAAAGGTCCTTCTCTTTAGATTCTTTGGCAAAGACAACTGGTGAGCCAAACTGGAGATTCAACAGAGGGGCTGTGAGAAAGCTAAAGAAGCAATTTGTGGCTACTGCGTAGGTCCACTTGCAATGAGACCAAGCACACTGACCCAGTCACTACTGTTAGCTCTGACCATTGCCCCTGGAACTGACGGATAGCTGATGACGCAGTGAGTTATTGAGAGTCATGCTTAAATGAAAAGGAAGGAGAGTCATGAGATTGCTTTGCTCAGCAAGCAAAAGAGTCCTTAGAGACCTCGGTAGTTTGCCTCCATCTCGAAGGAAGTAATCTTGTTAAACCTTATGAAAAATAGGGGCACACTGTGGGACTTAGCACTAGAAAACCCCCTCTTCAGAGAGCCTTAACAATGGCCACATTGCTCGAGGAGGTGGGAAAAAAAGAAGTGAATGACAAAAGCAAACATCTAAAACCCTCTCCTTCCTCAGCTAAGTACTATTTTGACCCTGAAGGTTTGGCCCACCTATGAGTTTTATGCTACTGAAAAACAGGTTTAGTTCACCCTTGCAGAAGCGACAGTGTCTCTTCAAGCCATGATGGTGGTCCTAGGGTTTACACTGATAGAGTGAGGACAGTAGATGATGAGAATTTTAACCAGACTCAGATTTCTAAATTCATTTGTTCTACCCTTACTGGATATCAACCTCAATTAAACTACCTCATAAGGTCAGGTCACTGGGCAAGACACAATCTGGATATTAACTGACAAATTATCAGATATGAAACTAAAGCCAGGAAGCAATGATTGATTAGTAGTGAATGCAGTGTCAAAATGTTAGTCAGGCACCTATACCTATACAATCTAGGCAAAGGCCTTCCCAGTGGGATTCATGGCTGGATGCCAAACAATGAGGTGTCAAAGAAGTAGACCATGGGCTCTCTACTAAAGAATTTATGGCTTGGTAGTAGGCCAAGTGATGCCCCAAGAATGGATGAACTAGGGTCCACATGGTGACAGTCCCTCTGATTAATACAGTTGTATCGCTTGGCTCTCCTCGTGTTCTTGCCATTGAATATTTTTTTTTTATTAGTTTCTTTTTTGAGACTAGGTCTTGCTCTGTCACCCAGGCTGGAGTGCAGTGGCGTGATCACAGCTCACAGAACCCTTAAATTCCTGGACTCAAGTCAGCCTCCTGCCTCAGCCTCCCAATTGCCACTGAATCTTGAAATGAATCTGAGAGAGTGCCAACCTTTATCCAGAATTGTCTATCTTCCCAGCGGGAAGAGGAAGACTTGTGCTGAGGTCAGGGTTTAATGAGGAAGTCAAAAAGAATCACATTTCTTGGGCCTTTTGGTTACTGGTACAAATGTGACTGAGATTTCCATAATCCCTGACATCAGGATAAGGGGAAATACATATGTTCACTGGTTTTGGCTCAGAAGCTACCACCACTGGGATGCTTACCCAGACCCAACTATGAATAAGGGTCCCTTCAGGCCACTACAAACTTCTATCATTGGATAAGGAGATTATTAACTAGACTCAGAGTTCTAGGCTCATTTGTGCCAGTCTTGCTGATTATCAAACTCAGTTAATCCTCCTCATAAGGTCAGAGCATTTGGTCCATAACACAATTTGGATCATAACTGACAAATTCCTGGGCATAGGAAAAGCAACTACTGCCAAAATAACAAAGAGAGACAATCAGAGTGATCAACATAAAAGCGGTAATTGGGCACATACTCCTGGAAAACCCAGGCAACAATAACAAAGAGATCTCTGGGCCTTAACAGTGTGTTCTCAAACAAGAAGACTGATGAGCTCTCCGCCAAGGAGCGTATGGCCAGATAGTGCGCCAGGAGGGTGCACCAGGCCTGGTGACAGCCCCTGTGATTAATACAAGTGCTATTCTCTCTACCTCTTTTGTTTTTTTTTACCTAGTAAATCTTGAGATGAATGAAAAATCATGCCAACTTTTAACCAGAACCAGCAGAACATAAACAAGGCTTTTGTTACGTTGTTTTTAAACATAAACAAGGCTATCAATAAGGCCAAAGGCCTGCCCTTTACCAAGGGTCAGAATTTAATGGAGTGTGGAGGAGAACTGCACTTTTGAGCCTTTGGATAGTCATCAGTGTAAAAGTGACTGTGATCCACACAATCTCTGACAATGAAATAAAAAACAGATAGTGCTCTCTGGTTCAGGATATGAGGCTACCACCGCCACAACCCCTCCCCGGACATGACTATGGATGGGACCATGAGGCCATCACAAACCTCTATTGTTATGGTATCCACTACAGAGTACGTTATTGGTAAAGAGGTATTGTTTCTGTGACCCTCCATTACATTCACCGCAAGCTCTGAAGGGAACTGCCGCAGTGAAGGCCATTTCAGGAGAGCATATCAAGACTATGCACCTATAGTCTTCCAAAAGCAACTGCTTGAGGGAGAAAAAAGTGCCTTTCCTCATTGCTGTGCTTAACGAAGTCAAAATTCTCCAACTGGCCTGTGTACAAGATTCCAGGTTTCTGAAGTCTCAGTTGATTACAGGCCATAAAATAATCTTAGTACCATAAATTATTGCTGCAGCACAGCCCTCAGCACCAACAGCACCTGACATTGTGACTGTCAGGCTGTGACTATGAGGCTATTACCCAAGGTAAAGGAACTTGGTATATAACAACTGACATTGCAAATGTATCAGTATCCTGTCCACACAGATGATCAGGATCAGTTTACCTTATGTGAAATGGGCTGTAATATACCATTAATGTCCTTCCACAAGGCTCCCTAAATTCTCTAAATACCCGAGACATCGTACTGTTCAGGCACCTCTGCCTAGACTACCTTATCACATGGACCTGGATTCTCAGTTGTGACTCAGTGCCCAGTATTTATCCACTCCGAACCCTCCTTCCTCTACCTTCTCCTCAACCCCTGGTCCACAAAACAGCAGGAGCCTTTTGCATGGGGCAGTGAGATGTTGCCCCAAGCCCTTCCTGTCCATGATGATACACTGGAATATGATGGCATATGAAGGCACAGGATGACCCTTGCCCAGTGCTGTTCTAAGGCAAAAATGGAAGATTGGTAAAGCTTCAGCCTTTTCGATTTAGATTCTTGCCTATACTATCATGATAAGTGAAGAAATGCTTAATTTTGTTTTCAGTTTGGCTTGTTATCTTAATTGACCAACTCAGCAACTGGCAGCTCTCTCTGTGACAAACTGGCACGGCGAGCAGAATGGTCAATGAAACACAATGTCTTTCTGGACCAGATCCTATAGGATCCCTTTAGAGATGTTAGAGAAGATTCTGTATCGCTATCAGACTATGCAAGTGGATCACTGCAAGACTCTAAGGGTCCAACGGGGCACTTCTCCACTCATGCCAATGAGAAGGTGCTGGTGGATGCTGTGGAGTGCTGTTAAGAGCTCTAATGGATTTCCACTTTGAGGGGGACACTGGTCCTTCCACTTAGCCCCCGAGCCCTTGCTAAGTTCCATAGTGGGTCCAATTAGAGAGTTCACAGAGAGATCCTAAAAAAGCTAGGGAAGCAATACACTAGTGAATGGGTTATAGTCCCCAGAGATGGGGACAAAAGTCATCAGAGACCCTGCAAACTGAGTTGTACCCTAGACTATTGTTAGCTCTAAGCAGGTCTTCACACTGATGGACCACATACATTGCAGTAAGCTACTGAGAATTGTGCTTTAGTGGAAAAGAATTAGAGTCCTTTGGAGTTGCTCTGCCAGTGCCCTGAATAGACCTGGAGACTTGGATAGTTTGCCTGCTTGATAAAGGAGATAATCTAGTTGAACTTTGTGAGTGAGAGTGGCACCTTGTGACGTGCCTTACTACAAACCCTCACTCTTGGAGTGTGTTGAAAGTGGCCATTTTGCATAAAGAGGTGAAGAAAAATAAGAAATACAAAAGGACACAAAACTGAGACCATCTCCAACCTCAGCGGGGCACTATTTAGGCTCCAACAGTTTTGGCCCACATATAGTAAGTTCCGTGGTACTGAAAAATATATATGACTACCTTTCCAGAGAGTACAATATCCTGGTGAGCCACCCTTGTGATACTGTAGGTACACAATGAGAAAGTGAGAACAATATATGACATGATTGTTGACCAGACTTAGATTTCTAGGTTTGCTTGTGTCAATCCTGTCAGTTAGCACAGTCAATCAAACCTCCTCAAACGGCATGTCTATCAGTAGAGGCACAATCAGATTTTACTTGACAGATTTTCACACATGTAAAAAGTAGTTGCTGCCCAGATAGAAAAAGACTGTTGTAATACTATACCCTCTCCTGGATAATATGGGCAATGACCTTACCTAAGATCTATGGATCTAATTACCCATAAAATGGGGTCTCAAAGTGGTAGAGTGATGGGCTCTCCACCAAGGTACTCATGGTCAGATTATGGGCCATGGGACACCAAACAAGCAGCCTCACCAGGGTCCATATGGTGACAGCCACTATGAATAATACAAGTGCTATTTCCTCCACCTTTACTAACGAATCTTAAGATGAATCAACGAATCCCACATACATTTATCCAAATCTTGGCTTTCAAAAATAAACAAGACTAGGGGTTAGACCAAGGTACCTATTCTGAATACTGACACTGATAACTGTGATGCCCACAAGTCCTGCCACCAGGACAAGAAAACAACACACAATGCTCTCTGGTTTGAGGTCTGAGGCCACCACTGCCAACAGTAACCTTTTCCAGTAGGCAGTATGGTGAATCCCACTGTTACGGCCTCTACTACTGAACACATTATTGGTATAGATGTTTTATTCTATGACCTACCATTCACATTCACTTCCAAGCTCTAACAGGGTTTGTTGCAGTTAGGGTATTTTAGTGGAACATGTGAAAGATCATGAACCATCCAATTACTGGAATCTAAATCCAATATCTACCAAAAACAATATTAAGTGCCTGGGGGTAAAAAAGAAATAACTGCCTTCTTTGCTGAGTCTAAGAAAGCCAAAGAACTCCTTAGACTATTTCTCTATTCAACAGCCTTATCTGGCCTGTGTACAAAATTTCAGTTGCCTGGAGACTAAATTAACTAGAGCCCCACAAGGCATTAATATCGCCTTGGCACCAGTGGTACCTGACATCATAACTGTCACAGAAACTATTGCCCAAGATGAAGGAACTTCATAAATGCAATTGACATCATCTCCCTCTTCAGTATCCTTTTTCAGGTAAATGATCAGGATTACCTTTATGGGGAATGTAATATATGACTAATGTCCTTCCAGAAGGCTCCCTAAATGCCCCCAGCTGTCTGTCATCAGTAGGTAGGGCATGACCTGGAAAAAGTCTGGCTCCCAAAAGGATTACTAACCTTCCTCTATATTGACAACACCCTTCTGGCAGGTCCAGATGAGGGCACAACAACTCAACAAGAACCAGACATCCTGTTGACCCACAAAGGCAATATGTCTGGGCAATTAATGTCAATAGTCCTCAAATCATAAAGAGTCCAAACATTGGTGGGCCTCTCCAAATACTAATATATTTGCATTCTTCCCACAGGGAACTGATGGCATCTATCTATTGGGTGAGCATATTGAGTGACCGCTTGAAAAACAAGACGCCCTGGAGGCCCTCCGACAGGCCACCAGGCTGCCTTGCTCCAGGCTCTCTGATTCTCATTAGATTTTGGTTTTCAAGTTACTGATCTCAGCAACATCTCTGTTCATTGACTGGAGCCTATGGCAAAAAGACACTGACACAGATCAAAGGCACTCATTTGTCTTTTGGAAACCCAGTAATCTCCCAGGGTTTTGCTGAAAGGTACATACCCTTTGAGAGACAATTATTGACTTGTTATTGCCCTTGATGGATACTGAGCATATGACTCATGTGTGTGAAATAGTCTTATGACCATAAATTCTAACCAAAGGTATCAAAAATTTTGATTATTTTCTCTAGTTACTTTAAGGCATTTTAAGTAAACAGTAAAATTTTTACAAAATTTATGCTCAAATACATTTTCATGAACCAAAGAAAAAAGATTTATTTTCGCATGAATTTTAAAATAATATAATGTTATTCATATTATTAACTTACTAGTATGTATTTCCCTGCTCGAAGTTCTTTGTTTCATTACTTGCAGTTGGGTTTTTGACACTGAATCTTGATGCTCAAGCATAAGCTTTTCATCCAGCACTTCATCATAAGCTGCTACATAAAAAGATGTATTTAGTCCACTAAATAGAAAAACAGATCTATTGTGATATACTTATATAAGGTTTAAAATTTATAACTGTTCACAGAAAAGTTTTCTCTCATTTTGATAAAGTTATAAATAAAATATTATAAAGGCATATTTGACATAAAAATGGTGATAAAAGTTTTAATGGGTGTTTTCGAAGCCCTCTCATTATTTCATAAACATTTCAAGGAATTAAATTATTTTATATTAGTCTCTAGTTTTCTTTATTTATACTTCAGGCTAATACATAATCATATACCAAACAATAAGCATGCATAGGCACAAGGTTGTTCATTACAGCATCATTTGTAATTGCATAATATTTAAAGCCACCTAAACATTCAAGCATAGGTTATACTTTGAATAACTTAAAGTATATACTATAAACTACGGCATAGTATAAATTATGGTATATAATATAGTACATACAGCTGTAAATTGAATGATAAAGATCTCCAGAAACTAACATGTAAGAATTTCTAAGAAAGAATGTTAAGTAAAAAAGGAAGATATCTAGTACGCTACCTTTGGGATAAGATAGAGGAAGAAATGAGGGGGTAAAATGGAGAAAGAAAAATAGAAAGTAATTGACCTTTACAAGATGAAACACAGGATGATAAACCAGAAAAACATACCAAACGCTACTTATAACAGAAGAAGGGAAAAACTGGGGAATGCAGAGGAAGGAATGTAGGAAGAATTGATACTTCTCTCTTCCTCACTTTTTTTCTTTAGATTTTTTTTTTAATTTTTGGAAGTAATTTAATGTTCTACATATTCTAAAAATTAAATTATATTAACATCGATAAGAAAGCAACTTAAGAAATGAACCAACTGAAGAAAAAAAAGCACTAATCCAAGTAACTCATGAATACAGTACTATATCCTCAGTCTTGGGGAAAAGAAATAAAAACACAAAATCTTTTACGTGGTTTGTTTTTCTAGTTGTATAGGCTTAGCAATTCAAAAACAATTTTAGAAGAAGTATAGACTGAGTAAATGAGTAATGAGTTAATGTTTTGCAGTCAGTACTCACTGTGAGAAAGAAAGAACATACACACATGAAGCAGAGGGAGGAAACAAGCCTTGATCTAGCACCTCTTTTATTTTCCTGGACAGAGCTTGAGCCCATTATCCGAAGTGAGATATCACAAGATCAGAAGAATAGGCTCTACATGTACTTGCCATCAAATTGGCACTAACTGATTAACACTATGGTGCTCACGTGGTTGTAATATTCTCCAGGGATTAGGGGGTTGGAGGGAGAGTAAACTCACAACTAATGGACATAGTGAGCATTCCAGGGGGGAAGGGCATGCCTCTAACCCTCGCTTGGGTGAGGCAAAGACATAAAATGTAACCAAAATGTTTGTACCCTCATAATATCTTGAAATAGAAAATAAATTTTTAAAAAAAGAACAAGCCTTGAGGGAACTGATTGGAATTGAAGGTGTCTGTGAGAAATCATGATTTCCAAATATGTCTATTTATGTGTATGTGCATTTAAACATGAACAAGAATGTGTATATATGTGTGTAAGAATATGCATATGCATATACTAAATAAATTTATACACACATACTTCTTTATATTTTCTAGTCTGATTGCTCAACACTCCTAGAAGCAAAGACATGCCAGTATGAATGGGCAGCATTATTTTCCACATCTTGGTTTTTCTAATAACATTTTCTATTAAAAAAAATCAAGGCTCCTAAAAAAAATGACTGACTTCAGGTATGGGACAGAAAATATACAATATTAGCCTGGAACATCTTGTCATATTATATAACAAGGAATCTCTCAATATCTACTAGGGTTGTTTCATAAGGACTAGTAATGATTTTGAATAAGCTTCTACTTGCCAATGCTAGAACAATTTGGGAGATAAAAAAAAGAACAGTAATTAAGATAATTAATACTAATAATAAACAGAGAAAAGAAAGAAAGAAAGAAAGAAGAAAAGAAAGGATGAAAGAACAAAGAAAGAAAAGAAAAGAAAGAAGGGAAAAGAATAGAGAAGAGAAAAGAAAGGAAAGAAGGGAGGGAGGGGGAGAGAAAGAGAGAGAAAGAAAAGGAAAGGAGGGAAGTGTCCCATGTTCACTGTCAGGTATCCATTGGATAAATGTAGAAATGGTACTAGAGTTGTAAAATCATCATTTTGAAACGTCAAAGAGAGTGGTTCAGGCATAAATTATGAATACATTTCAAATCTAGAGAGGAAAATATGATAGGGAATATGATATTTACATTATCTTAAAGTATCTTCCTGTAAATCACTTACTAGAAGCTAGAAGAAAAAATAATAAAAGAAATCAGATAACACTTTGACTGGGTGATCATTATTAGCATCAAAAAGGAATGACAGATGTACATGGGCCATCACCAAGGCACATGGTCACCAGCCTGGCAAAAGTCATATAAAGGAGAAACTTCTACAGCCTGTGTGAGAGGAAAGCCACAAGTAACTTACAAAGGAAAACCCATCAGAATAACCTCAAACTTCTCAAAAGGAACTTTACAAGCAAAAAAGGATTGGGATCCCACTGTTAGGCTTCTTAAAAAGAACAAATGCCAGCCAAGAATTTTTTATACAACAAAACCAAGTTTCATAAATAAAAAGGAAATAAAGTCTCTCCCAGACAAGCAAACAATAAGGGAATTTGTCACCACTAGACTACTGCCCTCCACGAAATGCTCAAAAGTGCTCTACATGGAACAAAACAATCAATACCCACCAGTGTAAAAACATAAAAGTTAAAGCTAGAGCTCTTACAAAACAGTAGCACATGAGAGAAAGAAAAACAAGGTATAATCCAACATGATGAACGGATAAATCACCAATAAAGATCTAGAAGTATAAACAAAATAATTACATAAGAAATACAAAAACTAGTTGTTGACATATTCATGAACCATCAAACAAAGTTCTCTTGAATTTACTTGAAAATAATTTTATAAAATGTTTAACTAATTACTTGGTATTGAAACTCTCATTTCTGGTAGCTTCAAGATTCTTAGCTTCAGATTGGCTTGTTGAAACTAAAATCATGTCTTCAGGCGATGGTGGGGTTATAAACACTGCTAAATAGGAAAACAGATCTATGATGAAACTTCTGGATATGCCAAGTAATCAGCAAAACTTCCTCTCATTTGTGTAAAATTAAAGGAAGAGGACTTCAAAGTTACAGAAGCGAGCTACTTCTTAAGACAGACCAAGGAGGTGAGGTAAGAAATCGGTGTAAATAGATTCATAAAAGTGTGTGGAGGAAGTCTTGTTACATAGCAGTCACTGACCATACAAATACCAAACAAATGGTATCAAAATTATCACTTTAGTTCTCTAGTTATCTTAGGGTATTCACATTTAGGTCAAAGTGTAAAATTTCTACAAATTATATGCTCAAATAAGCATTTATGACCCAAAGAAAAAAGATCTTCTGATGAGTTTAACTTAAAATAATTTAAAGATATCAATTATTATACATACCCTTGTGTCCTTCCATTCTCGAAGTTCTTGATTTCATTTGCTTTCTTTGGATTTTTGTTGCTGAATCTTTATTCTTAAGCATAAAGTTTTCATCTGGGACTTCTTGATGAGCTCCATAAAAAGATTCCTTTAGTCTACTAAGTAGAAAACAAATCTACCGTGCAATCTCTAGATTTCAAATTTAAAAACAGGTATATGGCAGCATTTTCTCTCATTTTCATAAAGTTATAAGTAAATTACCATAATGCTAGATCTGACATGAAAATTGTCAGAACAGTTTTAGTAGGGAGTAATGTTGATGCTGTTTCATTATTTCTAGGACATAAGGTTAAGTTAAAAAAAAAACAGGAAAAAGCATAGCTAGTATGCTACTTTTTAATAAAAATGAATGAGATAGAAGGAAAAAATTAAGAAAAGTAAAAAATACAATAATCTTCATGAAATGAAACATAAAAAATACAGAAAACAATATACTTCATCATCTACAAGAGGGAAGGGGAGAACTAAAGGAATGCAAAGGGAAGGAAAATAACAGGAATGAAACTGCTCTAAGTATACCTTTTATATATTTTTCACTTTGGGAAGTAAGTTAACACACATATTCCAAAAAAAGATTAACTCTATGGTTGCGCAACGCTATGAATGTAATGAATGCCACTGAATTGTATACTAAAGATGGTTAAAACGACAAATGTTACGTTATGTATATTTTACCACAATACAAAAAATTTTAAGTTGATTGATTACCTTCAACTCAACCCCTTGTTAAAATTAATACTAAACTCTGAATAAAAGAAAACATCCTCAGATAATAAGGAATATTTATCTCAGATAACAAATCATCATAGGTGGAATGGTAGAAGCATTCTCATTTCAAACCACAATAGATGAGTGATGCTGCTGCACACTATACCACAATCATTTAATTTTAAAAGTAAAATATGAGTAGGGTACTAAAGTTATATATGTTAGCAAGGAAGAACAAACATGTGTTTCCTTTTAATCATATTATACACCAAACACCTAAATGACCTATCCAAACTATTAGCTATTTATACAAGAAGTCATCTTTTCTCCTGATATGCCCATATTAATTTACAGTATAATATTATGTTAAGAATTCATAATGCCAAATAATATTATTTGGTTGAAACAAAGGTATCACTTCCCTCTACACAGATTTTAGCTGAAACAGACTCTCTTGAGTAATATAATGATAACTTACCAAGTTAATTTTTATATAATCATCAGTATATTTATATACTATTTGATGAACTAACAAGTTGTTTGTATATTTAATAATGTTCTCCCTTCATTTATTTAAAATTTTACCAGGGGAACAGACAATCATTTACATTTTCACCTTCCAAAATAGAAAATCTTGAAATTCTCCTGCTGCTTGGTAAGTTTGTTCTTCAGTTTCCTTTTGTAATTTCTCTTCTGAAACATCAGACTTAATAACAAACTTATAGCAAGTTATAAAAATTATACATATATCAAAACTCTGTTTAATTACATTCTTTGAGAGAGAGCACTAGCTTTTTACCATCATCTAATCATCTACAACGTCACTGCAAGAAACATTTTATTTTTCATTATTTCCTGGATGTATTAATATAAAATAAAAAAGTCAGAACAATTAATGGATCTGAGAAGTGTTTGGGAACACCAAATAGTGTAGAGCGTATCCAAGCAATACTGTGATTCTCCCTCATAAACAGTTCTAAATAAATCATGTTAATAATTACTAAGATTCTTATTTAGATTTATATTTTAGTCTGCCTCAATCTTTTGATAAACTCAAATGGCTTATAAAATTATTTTTACAGGAAGACTTTAATAACTTCTATAATAAGAATATATTGTAGGTATGTCAAATAAGTACAGCCTTTTAATCTTTTCTCTTTTTCCCAGCATTTTTGCCCTAAGAATCTCCCAATTAAATGCTTTTTAAAGAAAAATAATTATGATAATTTTCTAGGTCTTATTTAAAGGTATATAAAATTATTTCAAAATGACTATGATTTTACAATCACCTTATTATGTAGAAATCTTTTTTGTAGATGTTTAGTAGATATTTCTGCAAACTAAGAAAATGTCCCTTGTCTCAGGAATATATACCTTTTAATTTATCATTATAACTATAACCTAAACCACAACCTTTTGGTCAATGCCAAGTAGAATTTTTTATAAGTTAAAAATATCACTTAGATTTCCAAATATTACTTTCAGAATCCGAAATATAAAGCAGGTTTTATTAAAAGGCAAAATTTTTATTGTTTTAAAATAATAAAATAATGATAGTTTTTAATTAGCCTTTATTTAGGATATTCGAGGAGTCTAGTAATTCAAAACAAATAGCTTTCAAGTCATTATACTATATCATTCCTTTTTTCTTTCAGTAAGAATAGGAAGTAAAGTCAATGATGATGTCACTATTTCATTCTCTTGAGCCAATGTTCCAACAAACAGTGAATCTTGAATTTCTTTGCTTGACGATACTGTTGTAAATGATTTACCATAGGTCTCTGATGAAGATTTTTGGGATAGGTCTTCAGCAACTGAAACTTCATTTGAATTCTCTAAAAAAGTTGATTCATCTTGAGACTTAAGGATCTGTGAAAGATCTGAAATAGCAGACCTAGATCTTTTCTTCTCTGAGCTTAGAATTATAAAACATCTGGTATTGGATTATACAAAGAACATTTTATTTGCAACTGAAGAATCATTTTAATAATCTATAAGAATATTAAGTAATCAATTATAAGTATTCATTAATTTCTGGTAGTATATGAAATTGATGCTAGGTAACAATTGGCGATAGTAATATATCTTCTATGATTTAAAATAGACACACAGAAGTAATGTGTAACTGATTTTAAAAACTCCAACAAAATAGTTATTTAAGGTCATAACAGGCCACAGAACAAGAAAAATTTGGTCAGCCAAAGTACAGTACAAGATGGTTTAGAGATTTCCCTTTAGTCACATTTATTCCAAAATTATTTTTCCACAATTCCATTTCAGAATGAAAATAAAAATCTCTCCACAGCAGCTTTGAAAATAAAAGATCATCATCTTTCACTGGAGTCGATTCTCAAGCTCTGAGTTTGTTTTCTTCACGGTAAGAGGTGCTTATTCTCCACCAGTTGCCAGAAGATAAGCTTTGCAGGTTCCAGAACTAGGGTTACCAGAAGTCAGGTTTTGCCCACACAATCTCCGTTTATGCTTGTTGTCCCAACATTCTAGTTTAGATGATAATTTAAATGCTCAAATTACATCTATACTCGATATAAACATTTAACAAAGCTTTCCAGTCCTATGAAACGCACCCTAGTTTGATGGTTTTCATTTTGAACAGCTATTACTCCAGTTATCATAATTTGCCTAAGGTTTTTTGCAAAGTGTCTAAAATAATTTGAATTTTGATCTCACAGAAGCAAAATTTTTAAATATAAATACTGCCACCTATCCAAAGTTTGTTAATTTAGGATGAATTTCAAACACCAGAGATAGAATTATAAAAAAGGGGGGAGAAAGAGGTGGGGAAGACAATCCTGAGAATAAAAGTATAAGGTAGTTTAAAAATACATATTAATATAATATACATTGAACAGATTTTTGTAGTGGCATTATAAAGCAGATTCCAATGTTAAAAGTAAAGAGAATAGGTGCCTTCCTATACTAAATTAAAAATGGCATCTCATCCTCAAACACAATTTATTAGTTTTATTAGGTATATTAAATAATTTAATTTAATATTCTGACTAGTTCTGAAATAAAGTCTAACTCTCTTCTGGAGACCATTCTTGAAATACAATAGAGGAATGTTGTCATTAGGCTACTAAAGCAGAAAAATAGTTCATTTGAACTAATTTTGATATAAATTGATTTTTTAATTTATGATATAAATTGATATTTATTTATAAGCACACCTACAGTTATACACAAACGATCACTCCTGCCACTAATATTACCACATATCTATAAGTAGAAAGCAAAATATTTTTAAAGTTTTGAGGTGGTTATTAGGGGACATCATTAATCATTTGATTATGTACAGGCAAATGATATGACTATAACAATAGAGAAAATGTGTGGCAATCCAGGAACAGTGCCTTAAATACGAATACAAAGTTCGTTGATAACCATATTTTCACACCAAGGCATTCCTCACTTCTATTAAATCCTGCAACCATCAGGGACGACTACATACTAACTACGATACTTCTGCTGAGGGAGTGAAGGAATGAAAAACACAAGAAAGGTAAACAAGCAGTACTGTATTCAAGCTCCTGTCAGCCAAAGGGATATCTCTAATAATTGGAGATGGGCATTCTTACAAAGCCCCACTGATTGTCTAGATGGTGAAGAGGGGGAGGAAGAGGGTAAGAAGAGGAAGAGGAAAAACAAGTAGTAACATAAGGAGGATGAAGGATGGAGGAAAAGAAAGGCTATGGAAGGCAGCCTATACTGACACATAAAACAGTAATAAAGCACGTGGTTCACACCCTCCCAATTTTCAAAAGCAATATAAAAATAGTTTATGAATCTTAAATTTGTTTCACACACTGTTTGCCTTAGATTAAGAGTGTTTCTAGGCATTACTCCACGTTAAAATAATCTAACAGTATATTATGAGCATGTATTTTAACAGCTTTGCTGTAAGCATGTTGACAGCATTCTACACGACAGTCTTAAACATCGCTGAAGTGGCATAAAGAGTAAATGGTGGTGGAGGAGCAAAATAGCAGACGAGAAACACCGCCAGACAGAGCGTCTCTGCAGAAAAGACAGCTTCTAGAAGATATTAGAAGAAAGAAGCAAGCAGACCACCATACACTGGACGGGGGTTGGAAGGGGGGGGACCGGAGACTACGGGGGACTCCACAGGAGGAGGTTGCAGAGGAGAACTGGGAGCAGAGACCTCCTGAGCGAGCAGTCTGGAGACCAGCAGCAAGGGTAGGTGGAGCGGTTAACTTCCCCTCCCTTGCATCTCGGACTGCTGGCGGGCTCCCCAGCAGTTGGAGAGACCTGCGGACACCAGTCCAGAGACGGGACGTGACACCAGGCTCCCAACCCCTTCGGGGCACCTCCGATCGCACAGACGTGACCACACGGCAGGCACCATATTGCTCCAATCTCCCCTCCTCCGTCCCTATCCGCGGCTGCCGAGAGAGACAATATAGCCACCAGCCGGAGCCATCTCCCGGGAACGGGACCTTCCCTTTTGGGGCCCTACAGCTCACTGAGGGGTACTCAGACGGGAAGCTCCCTACCCGCCAGCCCTCCCAAGTGCTGCTGGCCCAGTGATTCCGGGAGAACGGGGCAGACCCTGAGGATGAGAGACATCGACCCCGCTTGGGCTCCCCGTGGGGGAACTAGGACTGGCACTCCTCTCCCTGGTGGGGGCAGGGATTGAACTCTGGGGCCCAGGGGTCAGACCTGTGGACTAGATCCCACGCACCCAGGTCTCGCATTGCCCGGGGCACAGAAGGGATATTCGGAAGGAGCTTACTAAGGAGTGTGTGCCTTCAGGAGCAGATCAGCGTGCTTGAGAGCAACCCTGCTCCCAAAGTAGGGTTGTATGCCAAGCCCAGGCGGCACCCCAGTGCAAGGAATCTCCTGGCCTGCATCACAGCCGGGGGAAAACCGGTGGCATGATATCCGGCCTGCTGGCAGAGGCCCAGGAGAAGCCACGGAGTTGGGGAGGGTGGCAAGAAACGAGGCCTGCTCCAGACTGCAGGTCTCAGACAGCCCCACGCCCACACGCAGACTTTCTGACTGAGGGGGGCCATCCCAGCCCCTCCCTGACAGCTTTTCCCAGAAGCAGAGAACAGGACTTTGACCCCTGCTAACAGCATTTGTGGTGCTCGAGGGCAGGCTTACCCAACCCAGCTCCGCCCAGACTCACTCCCAGACCAGCCTTGACTGAAGTGGAGTATAAGGACACACCTGGATGTCCCAGGGCCACACACACCACCTGAGGCACTAGAGTGTCTCTCCAGAGGAAGAAGAGCTGCTTACAGGACCCAAAAACAGCAGTGTAGCCTGCTCCTTCCAGGAAGCGTCACCTACTGACAGGGAGGACATTCTGCACACTCTTTTACGGCATCTACTGATTCATCATACACGGTGTGGTTGAATCTCACCCACAAACACCACCTACTGGCTCAGAAACTAAACATGGAGTGCCATTATCCGAACAAAAACCTAAAAGTAAGAAGCAACAACTGATCCAGATGAGAGGAAATCGGTGAAGGAACTGGAAATATGAAGACCCAAACAGAAAGCACAACACCAAAGAGGAAGCCCAGCTCCCTAGAAATGGACAGCAATCAAAATAAGACCACTACAATGACAATAGAAGAATTTCGAGCATGGATCGTAAGAAAATTCAACAACTTGCAAGAACAATGGATAACCAACACAAAGAAAATGAAAAAAGATTCCAAGACATGGAACAAAAATTCACTAAAGAAATTGAAACAATCAAGAAAACTCTAACTGAATTCCTAGAAATGAAGAATCAATTCAGGGAACTACAAAACACAGTGGAAAACCTCAAGAACAGGGTAGATCAAACAGAAGAAACAATCTCAGAGATTGAAGATAACACCTTCCAATTAAATAAATCAGTCACAGAGATAGAGCAGAGAAACACGAGAAAAGAGCAAAGCTTACAAGAGATGTGGGATTATGTGAAGAAACCTAATGGGAGGGTTATAGGGTTACCCAAAGGGGAAGAAGAAAACACTCAAGGGTTGGATAAGCTATTTGAAGATATAATAGAGGAAAAGTTCCCAGGCCTTGGTAAAAATCTCGATATACAAGATCAAGAAGCTCAAAGGACCCCTGGGAGATTTAATGCAAACAGGAAGACGTCACGACATGCAGTCATCAGACTGACCAAAATATCAACTAAAGAGGCTCTTCTACGAGCTGTAACGCGAAAGAAGCAAGTAACATACAAAGGAAAGCCAATCCGAATAATGCCAGACTTCTCCACTGAAAATGTACAAGCATGGAGAGACTGAGGCACCATTCTCACTCTCCAGAAACAGAGTGATGCCCACCTAGAATCTTATTCCCTACAAAACTAAGTTTTGTATACAAAGGAGAAATCAAGACATTCTCAGATAAGCAAAGACTGAGGGAATTCACCAAGACAAGACCAGCTCTCCAGGAAGTAAGCAAAACAGTGTTACGCACAGATCAGAACAATAAACACTCACAAACGTCAATCTACTCAAAACCTAAAGATCAAGCCCCAGATACCACAATGGCTCAAGAGAGAAAACAAAGAAACAAAGTTCAACCCAATATAATGAACAGAAATCTGCCCCACCTATCAGTTATCTCAATAAATGTGAATGGCTTGAACTCAGGAGACATAGGAATGGATAAAAAAAATACAAGCCAGGTATCTGCTGCCTTCAGGAAACACATCTAACCTGCAAGGATGCAGTTAGACTAAAGGTAAAGGGGTGGAGAACAATATTTCAAGCAAACAGAAGCCAAAAGAAAGCTGGTGTGGCAGTGCTGATTACAGATAACTTAGTTTTTAAATCAACAAAAGTAATAAAAGACAAAGAAGTTCACTATAAAATGGTGAAGGGTACAGTTCAACAAGACATAACAATTCTAAATATATATGCACCCAACATAGGTGCACCCAGATTCATAAATCAAACTCTATTTGATCTAAACAAATGGATAAACAACAACATCATAATAGTCGGAGACTTTAACACCCCATTGACAGCACAGGACAGATCCTCCAAACAGAAAATCAACAAAGAAATAATGGACTTAAACAGGACTCTAGAACAAATGGGCCTGACTGACATTTACAGGATATTCTACCCAAAAAGCACTGAATATACGTTCTTCTCCTCAGCTCATGGGTCATTCTCTAAGATTGACCATATCCTAGGACACAAAGCATGTCTGAAACAATTTAAAAAAAATCAAAATTATGCCATGTATCTTTTCAGACCACAATGGAATATTTATTCTACATTTGTAGAAATCAACCCTAACAGGAACTCTCATTTCTACACAAAGTCATGGAAACTAAACAACCTTCTGCTGAATGATCACTTCATGAATGAGGAAATCAAGATGAAATCAAAAGATTCTTTGAACTAAATTACAAAAGAGATACAAGATATTAAAACCTGTGGGACACAGCTAAAGCAGTCCTGGGAGGAAAGTTTATTTCCATAA
>VBSM01003148.1:23936377-23954697 GCA_008086735.1 Cheirogaleus medius | reverse complement strand
AAAAAAAAAAAAAAAAAAAAAAGAATGTGTAGCCATCATCTCTACTGTAGCTCTGGGTTCCTATTCAAATCCATCCTACCATGAAGGAATAAAATATCCAATAAAGAATTTATTTAAAAGACATAGAAGCCACTGTTGTCCAGCAAGCCTATTCTTCTTGCCATTTACGCTAGCCTCTTTGAAAACAACTCCACAGCACTGATTGGTCCACTTTTCCCTAAGTGTTTACAAGTTATAGGCTGCCATATCCCACAAGGGCTCCTCTCCATGGTTGAGCTCCAAAGCAACCAGGAGTTAGGGAGTGGAGGAAAAGATCATTTCAAGAGGAACAATATATTCCTCTTCTTTTTTTCACCCCTTGCTTTGACTTCATTGCACAGGTAGACACAGCATATCGCTCATTTAAAAGACGGACATCGTTTTTATAGCATGATGGCAAAATGGGGGTCCCTACTGAACTTATCATTCCAGAAAAAGAATAATGCGTCTCATTTCCATGGAGGAATAACAGATCTGCTTATTAGGTGTGAGCATGTCTGACCCTAGGAAATGTTAGAAGTTGGGTATAAAGGGAGGTGATGAATGACTTTCTCTTTCCTACTGCAGATATTGAACAGACATCTTAAAAAAAGTCTTCTGACGCTGGCCAAGAAGAAGAGTTTATATGTGAATTTATTAGGACAATGATTCTACATCCTCACCTAACCCAGCTGGTGACCTTACTGATACCCTTTGACCAGGTGATACTGTGGAAAGGTACTAAGGTGTCAGCCAGAGCTAATGGAGAGACTTATTAAATAATTAAGTCTCCAAGACCAAAGGGTGAACAGAAGACAGAAAAGTGACACCAGCTATGATGGTGTACAAAGTACCTACTGCCTTTTCCCTTTTCCTAACAAGGCTATTACCCCAACCAGGAAGCTCTCACTGTTACGAGGTTGATTAGGTGGTCTCTATCCCTTCCCAATTCCCCTAATTTTGTAAAGTGGAATGTAAGGTGGGGGTTCCTCTCAGGAGCACTTCGCATGGTGAATTCAGCTATGCTCAGTCTAAGTATACCTCTCTATGGAATTAATATACCCTCTACTGCTTCTTAGATTGTAATGTTTCCTCTATAAATCTACCTTCTACTATAATTTGGGTCACTAGCAATATGCCCCTTATATGACAATTAAGTGAAGAAATTAAAAGTTCCTCTAGAATTTTTAATGATAATATAAATGGTCATTTGTAGAAGTTTATTCTGATAAAAATTGGAAAAAAAATACTTTAAAAGCTTTTTATTTCATAAGTAGACAATCCCTTTTCTTCATACATAATACCTTCTTTGACCACTCAATTTAAATTAGCCTTCCCTGTGACTCTCTATCAGGGAGTTTATCATCATTTATTACTCTCTACAATTATCTTGTTCATTTATTTTTATTTGTTTATTTCCTGTCTCTCCTATTATTATGTAAGCACCACAAGAGAAGGGATCTTATCTGTCTTATTTTTCAATAAAACCCAATACCCCAAAGAATATCTGGTATATGAAGGTGACAAAAAATGTGTTGAATGAATGAGTTTTGTGAACAAATTAATGAGTAAATTTAACAGTTAATCATCTAATTGATGAAGAAGAAATGGACATGTATCAATACTCTTACTTTTTTGTATGTTTTTGTGCTTTATAACAAACCTAAGTAGTACTGGGGAGAATAAAGTCCTAACAAAAGGATTTAGAAATAAGTAGGCTGGATGTGTAACTCTTAAAAGTAAATATCAAGAATTAGTTTACATTTTCATTTCTAAAATGTGTGAATTTCAATATTGCAGAACATTTAAGAAAAGCTAACAACACATACAATGTGAAACAATAAATTATTAAAATCTATTATTTAACTATTTGCCACTAACTCATTCTCTAAGCCAAATAAATTGTTCAATGTTGTAAAGCGCAAAAAAAAGTACTTTATTGTAAGCAATACCATGTATCTGCTCAGGTGGGGTCTCCTTACTTCGCTCCCATCCACTCAGTGAAGGTTTGGGAGACTTTTCCAAAGTATTTCAGAAATTCTATTAGGATCTAAGAAATAACCCAAAACGAAGGTTGATGAATAATATTGTGACATGTGCTTAATAGTCTGAATTTTTATTATATCTACCAATACTTAACCTAAAGCTGTTACAGGCAATTCTATAAAACCTATAAAGCTGAAACAATCTATTTCATGTCACATTTCCCTTTGGTCCTTCGTCTCGAATCCAAACTAAAATGAATTACTGGCCTTTCTCCGAGCACACTGTATATATTTTAAACACTCTCATCTTTGCCTCAAAGCAAAGGTGTCCACCTGGAACACCTTTTCCTCATATTCCCGTTAAAATCCAACCCAACCATCTTTCTTAAATTAAATGCTATGTAATTCTCGATCCAGCCAAAAATAACTTCTCCTCCTTTTTGATGTAGCTTCTTGGTAACTTTTTATTGAATGCAACTTCTACATTATACTCTACTTATTTTTGTACATGTCTTATATGTCTTATTAGATTGTTAATGCATTGAAGTTAATGACCATATATTTGTTAACCTTTGCACCCCATAATATCTAGCACAGTGCCTTGCACAGCATGGACATTCAGTCAATGTTTCCCCATTAGAGCTAAGTTACATTGAAATGAATCAAAATTATCTTCCTCTTGAAGTTAGAGAACATTATTATATCAATCAATATTTCTTTTTAAAAAAGGCATTTAAGAGGAATTATCTGATATTCCCTATCATTCTCAGTCTATTCTTCCCCTTCAAATCCTTCTTCTAGTCTATCACTTCCCATTATAACTATAAAATGTGACTTACCATCAAAGTAGAATGGGGATGGCAGCAGTAGTAACTCACAGTGATACTATCATAACCTCTCTTCAAGATTTTTCCAAGGGCTCATGGAAAGTAACTGAGGCTGCCTTACTTTGTCTTCATATAGACTAAGGATTGTCTTTAAAATACTTTTTTAAGCCAATATTTCTACCTTATGAGATTTACCAAGTGTACAAAGAGCCTATCAAATTTATCAGCAGCAATTAAATGTTCAAAATTAAAACAACTTATATCAAAAGTTACCACTTCATGTTCTTCAAGGTGATAAGTTATTGGCTTCCCAACATTTTCAAAGGCTACACTTCACCATGTTTCTAGTAAAAAATTATAGTAATATGCCATATGCCATGTTCTACCATAATCTGAACATGAATATAAGAGCATCATGCTTTCTTCCTTTCTATTTCTACACACTTCATAAGACAGTTAAGTTCCCATTAACGTTAAAGACAATTACTAATACTTTTTCTTACACCTTCTCAAATATTCATAACATTGAATATGATATTTAAAATGTAAAGGAATAAATGACAAGAAACCAACCATAATAAGCCTGCAAAGCAACAAGTAAACCAATGTGTAATTTTCTCTTGATATATTAAAAATATAAATAATCACTTTCAAAATATAAATAATCACTACAAATATTTAAAATGGACCTTTTCAAACTTCTGGACATTAATCATTATACTTATTACCTAATTCTTGCTAATTATCTGGGTCTATAATATAGAAATATTAAAAATGGTAATGAAGCACAGAAATGCATACTTCTAAGTAATTCTTTCTTCTTTTTTGCATGGCAATCAAAACCAAAATCTTACACATTAAGATCTGTATATTAAGGAATAAGTGATTCATATACATTTAATTTGAATTCTCAGTAATTCATGTCAATGACTTTTATTATCATTGGATAGCAACCTAACTCATAACTGACAGAATTTGCTGCCCTACTAACATATCTGCCTCAGGCTTACTGTTTATTCACTAAATAGGCTTGTGAATCAGTAATAATAGTCAAACAGACTTTCTCACTAGTGAAAACTTAAGAGTCAACTGGGTGAATAATCAACTCAATTATTTATGTGCATAACTGTATAATATATATGGTGACTGACTAAAAATGAAAGGCAACAAATGTTCAATTGAGATGCATGAGCAAGATGCATCTAGCTCATGCATCTTGATGACAATTAAATTCAAAATAAGTGTCAATTCATCACTATCTGGAAATTTTAATTGCTTCCATCAGAAAAAAAAACCCCTGTGTTTATACATTAGACCTGGCCCTTACTTTAAATTTTTCATTTAAAAATTTTGATTTTTGCCTGCATCCAAACTCTTCAATTGTTGATATCTAAAGTTCCAAACATTTTCTATTTAAAATTACTTTCAAAGAAAAGAGTACAATACTATAAGCAAAGATATAAATCAACAAGTTTTATGACACAGAATTTAGAATGGCTATTTTTTATCACTTACATGTGTGAATTGATAAAGATTAGAAAAAGATAGCATACATTTTTAAAAAATATTTTACCTTTCTTCAACAGGTCTTCCGCTTTAGATAACTGAGATCTGTGATAAATATAATAATAAATTTAAATATACCAAATATACACATAAAATGTTTGCATTAAATCATTTAGAAAGATACCATTCAAAGCAGTTTTTGAATATGACAATTTTATAAGATTAAGGTATCAAAAAAGCCAAGAAATTATCATATTTTGGCATTAGAAGAGACATTATAGAAGAGGAACAGGTCCAAAAATTATATTTCTAAATTAAGAACAAAGAAGGTTTTATACTTTTAGTAAATAAAAAATTTTAAGCTTATCTATTACATAATTATCTAATCCTTTAAAATATTTTGTTGAAGGTTTATAATGCTATTATATATATTAACATGATAGTACTTTTTATAATTTACAAATTTTAAAAGAGTATATTGAGAATGCATGTTTCAAATATTTTTATTGAAGTATATGATCAAAAATGTTAGAGGCCAGTGACTTTGAAAGTGTGATTTTTATTAATAAATTACCTCTTGTGAACATAACACATATTTTCCTATTGACAGGGAAAATGGAACATGGCCGCTCCTGCTCCAGGCCCCTCCACGGCCACACTGCTCGCGCGATCTTGATTAGATACTTTTTGAATCTCACTGCTGATTGGATGTTAAAGCTTGTTGCTGATTGGATATTAAATCTTGTTGCTGATTGGATGTTAAAGCTTGTTCCTGATTGGCTGTTAAAGCTTGTTGCTGATTGGACACTTTTTGAATCCTACCAAGGGTATTAAAAACTGGAGGAGAATAAGGAAGCAGAGCTCAGAAGTTGGTGGCATGCTGAGCCTGCTGGTGGAATAAAACTCTTCGTGTGCTACTCGGTTCTTTCCCTGGTCAATTGCTGCAACACTAGCTGTAACACCTGCTGTTAACACTTGCTGGAACACTATAGTATAAATGTTGATTCTAGGTTTTATTCCAGACTTGAATTTCATTGAATTCAGTATCTTTTATACAGACATTAGCTAGCTTTATCCTTACCTACCTGTGAGGAAGACTTCTACATGTTTACCAAACTAATTTTCTTTTCTTCATAAGCACATTGCTAGTCTCCATTTTTAAGTTCCTCCTACAGTTAAATGTGGCAAATAGAATGTGAGAGAAAATGACATACACCTCTTCCAAACTGGTCAATGAAAAGTACTCATTTTGGGTCTCTATATTCTTTTCTGATAGCTGGATGTCTATGCCCAGTGTGGCTCAGGAAACTACAAGATGGCAAAAACTCCATATGCCAGGATATTTAATGACCTTGTAGAGAACTCCCTACCAGGAACACTGACCTTGAACTTCCTTGGACTATTGACATGAGGAAATAAACTTCTATTGTGTTTGAGCCATTATACATTTTGTATAATCTATATGTCACAAGAGTTAGCCTTATATTAATATTAACTCATATATCACCAGGCATTTTCATGCAGCCTGTGTGGACAACCAGGACAGGCTAAATAGTGATGCAATGTAACATTTACACAGCACTTCACAATACACAAAAGCAATTCACAAACATCTCATTTTATCCTCACAATATTCTTATAAGGTATTATCATCCTCTATTAATTAATGGTTTATAGGCAATTATAATAATTCCTGACAGAAATAATAACAGCTCTGGCCCTCCCTCTAAATTAAAAAGACCACTATTTTAATAAGTAATTTTAAAAACAGGTACAAAAAGAATAAAAAGCAACTATGTGTTAAGTTTGCTCCAGGTAGGAACCCGAAAAGTATGTATAGGACAGAATGTGGTTAACACAAAACTTAGGCTTGTAAAACAATAACCACAGGAGTCTGGACAGTCCCGGGACCTTGTAAATCTAACAGACATCTGCACCCAGCATTCCTTCCCCCTCCCTCCCTGATAGAGACAAAGTTCATCCCTCCCTAGTTCTCCGGATAAGGACGACACCAGAGCTGAAGGATGGATGTGACTGGGGCAGGGGTCCTAGGAGCTGGTTGTCTGAAAAAGAATTAATTGCAAACGGCTGTTCTGGCCCACTTACTTACTCTCCCCAGAAAAACCCTCTATAAAACCCAACACTCTCCCCTTTCTCTCAGGGACATTTTTTCGCCTCCACCCATCTGCACCCAAATGCTCAAAATAACAGCATTTTGCTACACATGAGGCTTCATGCATCTCTCTCTCGGCTCTGGACCTAACACTATGTTTTCCAATATGTCATTAAGACACACACATAACAGGCGTTTTGCGTGACATAATCTAGTGTATAGTGAGAGTTCTAGAGAGGGAGCTCCCTCCCCTCCCCTTCTCCACTCTGACCTAACAGGTGTATCTGAGCCAAATGTGTGTGATGGGCCTGGAGCATATGGCCTCAAGAGGTGCTAAGAAAATGTGCCCACAGTAGCTGTGTTATACGTTGGTTTTATAAATCCATGGAGACAGGCATTACACATAACATCATAAGTCAATACTTAGAGATCATACATAGGTTTGGCCAGAAAAGGCGGACATCTCAAAGTGGGAGGTTAGGCGGAGGGGCTTACAGGTTATATGTGGGTTTAAAGATTTTTTGATTTGTAATTGGTTAAAGAAATGAGGCTTTGTCTAAGGGCTCAGAATGTTTTAACTTAAGATAAGCATGTCTATTAATCAGGGAGAAGCCACCAGACAGTTACCAAAACTCAAGAGATGTGTTAAGTAAATTGATGGCCTACAGGTACAGTTTAAGCTTTGTCTTGCATAGCTGTAGGCCTGTTAATGATTTAGTAACTTATCATTACAAAGAATATCTCCAAAAAGGGAGGGGGAGGCATGGGGAGGCATGTCTGACTTTCCTTCTCATGGCCAGCAACTCAGCTTTAGGGTTTTTCTGGGGTCCCCTAGGCCAAGAGGGGGTCTATTCAGTCAGCTAGGGAGCTTGAGATTTTTAGTTCACATGACTATTTCTACTTTTAATGAATAGGATATGGCAAAAGTGATAGGATGTCACTTCTATGATTAGGTTTGTTCTGTCTCTGGTTCTTTCTCTCCCCATCTCTCTCCATCTGTTTATCTCACTGTATCTCTCCTGCCCTTACTTCCATTTTGTAAGCTGCCTTATAGCGAGGCCCTCATGACAAGGTACTGGTGTCTCAAGCCAGCAGCCAGCCAGGACCTGAGGTCTCACAAGAGTGATATGAGACATGAGTGATCCTGGAAGTACATCCTCCTCCAGTTGGATTTTAAGATACATGCAGCCAAGACCAACACCTTGAATATATCCCTTGTGAGAGACTCTGAGCCAGAGGACACAGCTAAGGCACACTAGGATTCCTGACCTACAAATACTCAAAGATAATATATGTTTGTTGTGTAAGCCACAAAATTTTGGCATAAATTGTTATACAACAAAAGATAACTAAAGTAGTGTTAGGTGTGTTCTAGGTGGGAACCTGAAAAGTGTGTATAGGATGGAATGCGGTTAATGAAAAACTTAGGCTTGTAAAACAATAGCTACAGGAGTCTGGAGAGTCCACAGGTTGTAAAACAGACAGCTGTGCCAGCATTCCTATCCTCCATGATAAGGATGAAGCTACCCCCCTCCCTTATCTCTGCAGGATAAAACTGATACAGGGGTCCCAGAAATTGGTCATTTAAAAAATAATTTATTACAGTTGCTGTTGTGGCCCAGGTACTCGCTCCCCCTGGAGAAACCCTCTACAAAACCCAAGGCTCTCCCTCCTTCCGGATGGACGCTCTTTGGCCTCCACCCATCTGCACAGATGCTCAAAATAGATAGCATTTTGCTACACATGAGGCTTTGTGTGTCTCCGTCTCAGCTCCAGACCTAACAAATAGTACTTTTTGCTCCTCATTTATATTTTTGTAATTTATTTATTTTTTATTTTTTTTATTTCAGCATATTTCAGGGGTACAAATGTTTAGGTTACATATATTGCCTTTGCCCCACTCATGTCAGAGCTCCAAGTGCGTCCGTCCCCCAGATAGTGCACACTACACCCATTAGGTGTGAATATACCATCCCCTCCTCCCCCCTCCCATCTGCACGACACCCGATGAATGTCACTACTATACGTGCCCTTAGTGTTGATCAGTTAATATCAATTTGATGGTGAGTACACGTGGTGCTTGTTTTCCCATTCTTGTGATACTTCACTTAACAGAATGGGTTCCAGCTCTATCCAGGGTAATACAAGAGGTGCCAGATCACCATTGTTGTTTTTTTTTTAACCATATAAATTTTAGGCAATGGAGAAACAGTGTTTCAAGCAATGAGAACAAAATATGAAAAATACTTAAAGATAACAGAAAACATGGTATGTTTTATAAACTTAAAGAAGTATAGCTAAAACATACAATATATGTTACATATGTGCATATGAAAGCACATGCAATGGCCTGGGGTGCTGATTAAAAATAAGACTACAGTCTCAGGAAAGGACCAGATCTGACAAAGCCTTAAACTATAATTAGTAATTTGTACTTCAACTTAGAGTAATGGGAATCATTAAAAGCTTTAGGCAAGAAGGGAACATAAACAGATACCAATTTTTGAAAGATGACTAGACACCAATGTGGAGAATACACTGAAAATAGTTAATTTCTGGAGAGAGGGAAACCAATTAAAGTCTTGGTGGCCATTTAACTAAAAGATTTGTCAGTAATATTGAGAAAAATGGACAGAATTTGATGGCTAATAACGGGATCAAGACAAAGGAACAGAAGAGACAGCAGTGATCCCAGAGTTTCTAGTTTCAGTAATTAGGTGGATGAGGATGTCAGTAAACTGAATACTCAGAGATAAAACAGGTCTGAGAAGAAAGTAGTTAGTTCATTTGAGGACATGATGAATTCTAGATGCTTACAACCCATTCAAGTAGACAAGTTCAGTATGCTGATAGATAATATGCCTGAAAATTAGGTGATATCTTGGTTAGAGATAAGAGATCTATGTGGCACTGGAAGCCATGAAGGTATATGAGCATGCTCAGAAAGAGTACATGAAATAAGAAGAGAGTCCAGGATAGAACCCAGAGAAATATGAACAGTTAAACGATGGACAGAGCAAGAGGAGACCAAGAGGGATACCAGAAAAATATAAGGAAAACCAAATAGTTATGCTGTCCATCAAACTACACACTATATTTTAAAAAATGGTCAAACATGGCCAAATGTTTAAGAGGACAAGTGAGATAAAACTATAAGAAATCCTTCAGAATAGCATCAAGCAGATTTGTTGTGACCTTGACAAAACTGGTTTTAATATAGTGGTTGAGAAAGAAGATTATACTTAACTAAAGAATTATCATAAGAACATGGAGACAGTGAGTTTGAACAACTTCTATACCTTCAAAATCTCTAATAATGATGCCTCCTATTTCACTATTACCAGAATAAGTCAAACTGAATAAATAACATTATATAAAACATCTATGCAAAGAACCTAAAATACAGAAGTTTAATTAATGAATGTTAAGCTAGATATATAGGAAGACAGGTGTGCATTAACTATATATATATCACTAAAAATTAGAATCACTTGCCCATATGAAAGCAACATGATGTTTCAGGTGAGGAAGCAGCTCTTTCTGTTCAGGTTCACCTTACTAGTTAATCTGTCTCTATATTTAACCTGTCACATACAGCAACCTTTATTTTGGATTTAGGAAAAATACTGGGAAATATTAATACAAACATTAAAGCTATTAACAAAGTGAGGTTTTGAATGCAGTCACACAGATAAGTTGTAACAGAGGGAACAACCTGAAAAAGGGTAGAATGTTTTAAGAGCTGTCTCTTCAAAGGCCTCCCCCCCACACTCTTTTGGGGAATTAAAACTTGGATCCCTGCCCAAGGCTAGCAATCAGAAGGGCAGGGGAGTGTTGTTTGTTTTTATTTGTTTGTTTGTATTTGCACCACTGGAGATGTTCCGGCAAGTGTTAACAGCAACTGTAACAGCTCTTGTAACAGCTTCTGTCTTGACCAGGGAAATAAGTGAGTGGCACGCAGAGAGTAGGAGAACAGTCTTTATTCCGCCAGCACGCTCAGCCGACTTCTGATCTTCTGACCCCCCCTTCCTTGTTCTCCTCCAGCTTTTATACCCTTGGTAGGACTCAAAAAGCATCCAATCAGCAACAAGCTTTAACATCCAATCAGCAACAAGCTATAACATCCAATCAGGAACAAGCTATAACGTCCAATCAGGAACAAGCTTTAACGTCCAATCAGGATTGCGCAAGCAGCCAGCCATGGAGGGGCGCTGCCGTGGGACCTGGAGCAGGAGCGGCAGGGAGGCGGCGAGCGGCCGAGTCCCACTTTTCCTGTCAGAGATGGCTCAACAGAATTGGCCAGGTGAAGGTCACAAGATTGTCTTGCTGTGGAGATGGGCTCGATCAGGACCATCAACTATACTTAAACAGCAACAGCTCCCTTTAAAAGTTCTGTATTTCCGCTTATAGATAGGACAATAGCACTTTAAGACAAGAGTGTGCCAACCTCCTAGTTTGCTGGCAAATTAATAAACTACTCTTTCCTTCTCCTCAAACTGCTTGCCCTCATTCTTCTGATGTGGCCTCAGGGACAAGTGCCAAACAGTAACAAAGAAACAAATAGAACTTCAGACATGATTTTGGAAACAGAAAGACCTAGATTTGCAATCTTGTATACTCCTGGATACAGCTGGAACCCATTCTACTAAGTGAAGTATCTCAAGAATGGAAAAACAAGCACCACATGTATTCACCAGCAAGTTGGTATTAAAGGATCAACACCTAAGTGGACATGTAGGAAAAACATTTGTCGGGTGTTGGGCGGGGGGGAGGGGGGAGGAGGGGATGGGTATATACAAACATAATGAGTGAGATGTGCAACGTATGGGGGATGGTCATGCCTGAGGCTCTGCCTCGAGGGGGGAGGAGGGCATGGGCAATGTACGTAACCATAATATTTGTACCCCCATAATATGCTGAAATAAAAAAAATTAAAAGAAAAAAAATTACTGTGATGTTGCATTGTTGCATAGTTTACTGTTTTTAAGCTTCAGTTTCATCCTCAAAATGAGGGTACTAGCTTAACTATCTTACTGTGGACTGTTTTCCTCTTCTAAGGTATAAATACAATTAACAAATTTAAACAAATTTCCAGAAAGAGCTTCTGAATCCACTGTACAACAGAAACAAAAATAACATATCTTAAAGAGTTTTTCCCCATGATTTTACATTTATATTTCATTATATTAATTTATAGCAAAACATTTTCAGTCCTTGAACCCTTATTCTTCTGGCTCTCAAATCTCGGATGCTTAAACGATCATTCAAAGTCAGTACATATGTAACATATAGCTTTGGTATTCAAGATGATAATGAATTGACATATCCAGAAAGTAAAGGGCAGAAGTAAAAATAAAAAAGAAGCGTAATTTTTTAAATAATATATACAAGTGAAGAAAATAATAATATAAATGATAAATGTCTTACAATACATACTACTGTCTCTATTTTGGTTACGTCCTTACCTGTGGATATTCTGGGATGATAATATTTGCCTTTTGTCTGCCTGAATCCGAAACTACTGCTTTACTTATTTCTTTCTCCAATGGTATATTTTTTGAATCTTCATCTTTATAACTTTTACTTGACTGTTACTCATTTCCATTGTTGGTCTTTCCTTCACTTTTAAGTAACTCCTTCCCTTGATTTAGGAAATAGTCAAGTTGATGCTTAGCTCTTTCAGCTTCCTATTTTTAAAAAAGTATCAGTTTAACAAGCATTGTTTTCTGACATTTTCCTGCCAATATTACAACTTTCAGGAATCTGCATATATTTATGCCCACATTATTTCTCAACTCTTATTTTTACTGAGTTAGAGGAAGCTAAGTCATTGGTATAATCAGTAGTTTAACAATTCCAAAATCAAAATTAAAAGCTATAAAGAAACCTCTTTCACTTCTGAATGCTATTTTTATACCCAGGAGTTTCTCCTGGTTGTTATCTTTTTTAAGGCTCCAATTAACATACAAGCAAAATAAAAATTAATAGAAAGTATACATTATAAAAAGTGATAGATTTTAACCAAGATAATTAAAACTCAAAGAATGAAAGAAAATGTGGAAAATGAATAACATTTCTGCTAGGTTAAAATTTTCTTTAAAATGTCACTTTTTATAATTTCTATTTAGTTATACAAATAACTTATTTGTATAAAAGAATATATACATCAACAAAAAGAAAATTCACAAATAATCTTATCACATAGAGGAAAATCACTGTGAAGATTTTGATGTATATCCTTTCTAATTATTTTTAAATATACCTAGTACATATATGCATATATTTCTTAAAATTATTATCTAGATGGGATAATACTATGCCATACTCACATAATATGCTATTTTCATTAAATAATGTCACATATGTTTCTATGACAATAAATATACATTTAAATCAGAATAGGTAACAAAACATTTAATAATATATCATAATTTATTTACCAAATTCCTTATCAATGGAAATTTATTTTGAAATAAATTTTTGCTATTAAAACATATTGCATTATACATACTTGTGTAAAATCTCTGTACATGTTTTCCTTCTTTAGAATAAACTTTTAGAATGAGACTTATAGGGTGAAAAGGCTATATCTTTCTAAGTTTTGCCTTATCTTTTCTTCTACAAAAGTATCAATTCAAACATTTTTGATAATAGAAGCACACAAAATGTTGCTCATTTCAGCATACACCCACCAATATTAGATACTTCTCTTCCTTAAATTTTTACCAAAATGGTAGGTAATAAAATATCTATCCCACTGTAATTTTAAATTGCATTTATTTGACAACTAGTGAAGTTACATACATTTATATGCATTCATTGGTCATGCATATTTCTGAATCATGACTTGCCTATTTGTGTCCTATGTCTATGTTGGGAAGGACTATCCATATTTCTTGTAGGTTTATAAAATATCTTCATATAAAATATTTTTCATTTATCTTTCTATCTTATAATTTTACCATAAAAGGTTTTAAATTTACATATAAAATACTAAATTTTTATATTCATTTGAATCTGTTTCTAGACTTTCTATTCAGTACCAGAACCAGAACCACAGTGTTGTAATTATTGTAGATTTACCTTATATATCTATTTTTGGATGAGCAGATCTTCCTTAATTGTTCTTTATTTGTATAATCATCAATTACTTTTCTCATTATATCTTATAATAATTTTGTTAAGCTCAAAAATAATTCCATTTATATCTAAAAATAAATTGCTTTAAGCTGTACAATAGTTTAGGAAACATGGAAAATGGAAATATTGATAATACTTAGCCTTTAAGACCAAAATTACAAATTTCCATTTCTTCACTATTTGTCTATGCCCCTTGGTAAAGTATTATATCTTTATTGATATAAAACTGTGTGTATTATTTGAAAAATATGCTATCCTAATGTCATTCTAGACTAATATTATGAATAAACTTTTTCTATTATGTTTTCTGAATGATATATTTGAACAATCATTTTCTAAATGATTGTTTCAGATAAAAAGAAAACCTATTGCTTTGTTATTTTCTATCTTATTTTAAAAACAATCTATTTTCTCCCAACCACCTTTTTTAACTACATCACTAATGACTTTATTATGTTGTATTTTTCAGAAAAACAATTATTAAAAGCAATATTCTACTTTTAAGTATATTATCTATCAGTTTGAAATAGATTATCTTTGTTTGATTAAGAAAGTTTACTTTTCTTTATATATTACTGTTTTGATACAAATGAATATTATATTTTATTAACATATCCCTATTGAATAAAATGAATATATTTTAATGCTGGCAAAATAGTACAATATATAGACTGCTTAGTTTACAAAGTCAAAACTACTCAATTAAAAATTTCTTTATGAATATTTTCTTCACTTATTAACAATTTTCAAGGAACATGACATCCTTTACCTGTAAAGCTTGTTTCAGTTGTTCCTTTAAGACTTTGTTCTCAATTTCCAGAGTGCGTGCTACTTTCTAGGAAGTTATAAGGAGAAAAAAGTATTCACTTTGTTATTTTAAAAATTAATTTATATTTTACAATTATAAATTTTCTAAAATCTATATATAGCCAAGATGATTTCAGCATACATTGCGCATTTCTCATGCATAACAGTGGATAATACCTGAAGCTTCCTATTGATTTTCTACAGACAAATTGACCATGAACCTGCCAAATTATAAGTGCAGTAAATTAAACATTTCATTTCTCCTTTTCTCTAGGCCTGAAATATTTAAATAGAGACATATCAAATCAAACCAAAAGAAGAATCGCTACCCTTAACACAAAATAAACATATTTCTGGCTTTGTGAGAATTAGTAGATTCAATTACACATGAAGTCTCAGGAATTCTCCATTAGATAGTAGACAGTTTGAGGACCATATTTAAAGTCCCCAGTTTTGCTTCTATTAATAATATGGCACAGCAAGTTCCTACTGGATGAATGCTGCCATATATAACAATCATAAACCCCAGACAGAATACTAATATCAACACTGGGGAGTCCTGAAAGAATCAAGCGTAGGTAGATTCTTGACGGAAGGTGACACTTGGAAGACGGAAAGAGGTCTAGGTAAGATTCTCATTTTCATGGCTCTTACTTTGAAGGCAAGCCCTATCTGAACCATGCAGGGAGCCTAACAGCTGAGAGAAAACTACCAAAGGACAGAGTACAGGACAACCATAGCCACTGGAAAGATTAGGGGCAAGTCATACAAAGAAAAAAGCCATCACAGATAAGGAATCCCAAATTCTGTATAAAACTCTATCCAAATCTCCCCAACTCCTGAACCACATATGCACAGAGGAGACTCTATGCAGCCTAGCAAAAGCTAAAAGAACTGAAATGCAATTAGAGCTCCTACCTAAATACATAATTTGCATTTTGCATCCAATAATGTTAATTATATATTAAATATTAAAAAATAGTACAGTTATATCATAAGAATATAACAGAATCAAGAGTTTCAACAATATGCTTTTCAAAATATCCAGGATACAATTTAGAAATAATTGAAATTTGAAGAAACACAAAAATGAGGCTTACTTTGAAAATAAAAGACAATCAACAAAACAATCCAGATCTTAAAATTAGCATATAAGACTTTTAAACCATTCACTATAAAAATGCCCAGTACAAAGGAAAATATGCACGTAATGAATGAAATGATAGAAATCTTAGTAGATAAATATAAATTATGAAAAATAGCCAAATGGAAATTCTGGCACTAATAATTATAATATCTGAGTTTTAAATTTTAATGTATGGGTATAGGAAGAGATTGGATATGACAGTGGAAAAATCAAACCACTTGAAAAGACATCAATAGAAAATATCCAATCTAAATACAAAGAACAAAGATTTCAAGAAATTAACATATACTAAGGCATATATGTAGGATAATATCAAATACATAACATGTAATTATAGTCCCATAAGGAAAAGAGAGAGAGAGGAAGTGGTATAAAAAGTATTTGAAAAATAATAGTTAAAAATGTCCCAAACTTGGTGAAAATTATATACTCAAGATGCTCGGTCCACCCCGAGTTGATGTTTAGAAACAAGATCATGCCTAAGTTAAACTGTTAAAAACGAAGTAAAAGGAGAAAACCTTGACAGCAACCAAAGAAAAATGACACATTACACAAAGGGAAAGGATGACCTGAATGACCACTTCTCATCAGAAAACAATGAAGGACAAACAAAAATATAAAAACATCTTTAAAGTAACGAGCAAATGCTCCTTTTCTGAAAGTTTTTTAAGAAACAGAAGAAAGCTTTAAATCTACATTTTATTCTCATTGAAATTTAAGAGTACATAGCATCTATGAAAAACAGAAGGCAATAATAATGGGAACAAAAATAAACCTAACCACCGCTCAAGAGATCTCAATATATGACCAATGAGGTGGCTGAGGAAACCTGCATCCATACACAGACACCTGGACAGACCAACTGATAGGCCTAAATAACTTCAGAGAGGAAGATGCACAATCCAAAGAGGTATCCCCTACTAAAGCAGAACTAGAGACAGAAAATAATTCGAGAGAAAACATTAAAACTCTGATGGAGTTCTCTGAGAGATGCAATTAGAGCTCCAAATTAGGGTCTCCTGAGATTTTTGAAGAAAGTAAACATGATTTTTTAATTTAAAAATTTAAGAGGAAGAGAAAAGGAGAAACGCTACTTCTGAGAATAGATTTAGTGATCTTATAAAGTAAATAAAAGAAATATCTTATAGCACAGAACAAACATACAAACAGAAGCCAGGAAGGAAAAGACAGAAGACTTAACGAATCAATCTGGAAATCATAATATTCAAATATGAGTTCTAGAGGGATAAAAGGAAGAAGAAAGTTAAATGTTAGTGAAATAAATAAGAACACAAAACTTTCTTGAGATAAATAAAAATTTGAAATCTGGTAAAATTTCTAAATTTCAATGAGAAATAAGAGCAAGAAGTAAGAAGACTAGGTCTCAAGTAAATCAAGGTACTATGCCTGCCGTAACCATCTACTCAAACTTTACATGAGATAAAAACAGTACTCTATCTTAAGTCATTTAATTATTAATATATGAGGTCTCTTTATATAGCAGCTTAACCTATATTCTAACAAAGATATTAAGAATAAAAAATAATAAGACAAATCTAGACTTAATTCAATTTTATACAGAGGCAGGGAGAGAGAGAGAGAGAACATACACCCCACTGTGGTAAACTACAAATGGCCATAAATTCTTTGCAGCAGCTCCCATCCAAAGGTAGACTCTATTTCCTCACCGCTTGAAACTCAGCTGGCCTGTGACTTCGTTGGTCCACTATGTGAGATGTGAGCTCAGGCCTCAAAAGAACTTTAAGCTTTGTTTTGCTCTCTTGCTCCTGGGAGCCCTTCTGTAAACGACCCAGGGCTAGCCTCCTGAAGGATAAGAAACTGTCCTAGATGTCCCAGCCGGAATGTCAGACATGTGAGTAAAACTATCTTACACCAAATAAAGCTGAGCCTGCTTAGAGAGAAAACATATCTAGCCACTAAGAGAAATAATGAATCTATCATTTTAACTCACTAAGTTTGGGAGTAATTTGTTATTTAGGAAAAGCTAACTGGTATACCTAGCAATAAAAAATGTACATGACTTCGTATCCTTAGAACGTCTACAAAAATTGAAAACTGGATTATTTCCAAAACTGGCTGCCAACAATTCCTTCTACCCTAAATGTATTAACATATGCCTCACTGCCCCAGAATTTTCAGAATGGCAAACAAACACTGGCCTCAACTTAAAATCACCAGCTATGTTACCCCATAACGACAGTCAGCCAGCCTGTCCTTTGAAACTTTGAAGCCAGGCATTGACTTCTCCTCTCTAGCTCTATAAGTCCTATCTTCTTCCAGTAGAAGGCTGTGTCATCTACACTGAAAACAAGTTGTTTGGTGTAGCCACTTTCATAAGTTATCTCACCTTGAGATCTTTCGGATAACTTGTTGTTGCAGCTTATATATCATCACTTGCTACTTAACCTTGTACTTTAATGTTATAAAGACGGCTTATTTCCTTCAACGTCATAAACCAACTTCTGCTAGCTTCAAACTCTTCTCCTGCAGCTCCCTCACCTCTTTCAGTCTTCTTACAATTGAAGAGAGTTAGGGGCTTGCTTTGTATTAGGCTTTGGCTTAGGGAATGTTTTAGCTGGTTTGTTCTTCTATCCAGACCATAAAACGTCCTCCATTTATCAGCAATAAGGCTGTTCTGAATTCTTATCACTCATGTGTTCACTGGAGTAGCACTTTTAATTTCCTTCAAGAACTTTTCCTTTAATTTGCAAAGTCCAGACCAGCCCTACAGGAAGTTCTCAGACCTGCATTTATAA
>VBSM01003148.1:23904939-23915205 GCA_008086735.1 Cheirogaleus medius | reverse complement strand
TATATTTGGTATGCAAAGATTTATGTATAAAGATCTTCATTTAATGGTTATTGAAGGAAAACCCAAAATGTCCAATAATATTTACATATTTACTGAAACTCTTTGGAACTGTTTATATAAGGCCTAGTATGTCTGTAGCATGGAATATCATTTAACAAGTAAAAGCCATGTTTGCCAACTCAAATGTCCTTCAACTAGTGAAAGGATAAACTAACTGTAGTAAATCTATACCATGGAATACTACTGAGCAATAAAAAGTATCATTGATATAGGCAACAATATGGATGAAACTCAAATGCATTATGCCAAGTTAGAGAAACCAATCCAAAAGGCAACATACCATGTGATTCTATTTAGATGACCTGGAAAAGGCAAAATTGTAAGAACGGAGAACAGATCAGTGGTTGGGGGATTATTAGGACTAGGGGCAGGGATAACTACAGAGGGCAGTGAGAGGGAATTTTTGGGAGTGAGGGAACTGTTCTGCATCTTGATTGTGGTGGTGGTTACATGAATCTATGTGTTTGTCAACACTCGTGAACCTGTACATCAAAAAGAGTAAATCTCATTGTATGTAAATCTCATTGTATGTTCTTTGTTTTCAAAGAACATTTAATCACATAGGAAAATGTCAATGATACATGTAATAGATAAGATATAAAACTTTTTTGTATGATTCAAATTTCTAAAATAAAATACAAATATAATAAATTTTAAAAAATAAAAAAATAAAGAACAAAGAATCAAGAGGAACAAACAAAGCCTACAAGAAACATGGGATTATGTAAAACAGCCAAATATAAGAACTATAGGCATCCTTGAAGGTGAAGAAGAAAACCCATAAGGGCTGGAAAACCTATTTGAGGGAATAATTGAAGAAAACTTCTCTGGTCTTGCTAGAGATTTACACAGCCAGGTATAAGAAGCTCAATGAACACTTGGGAGATTCATTGCAGAGAGGCAATCACCAAGACGCACAGTCATCAGACTGGCCAAAGTCAACATGAAGGAGGTCTTCTGTGAACCACGAGGTGAAAACATCAAGTAACTTACAAAGGAAAACCCATCAGACTAACTGCAGACTTCTCAACTGAAGCCTTAGCCATACAAGCCAGAAAAAATTGGGGCCCCATTTTCAGTCTTCTTACAGAGAACAACTGTCAGCCTAGAATTTTGTATCCTGCAAAACTATTTCATATATGAAGAAGAAATAAAAACTGTTCCAGACACACAAACACTGAGGGAATTTGTGAAGACCAGACCTGCCCTGCAGGAAACACTCAGAACCACATTATACATAGATCAGCCCAATAGACACCTGCCAGTGTAGAACCACCCAAAAGCTAAAGTTCAGAGCTCATATAAAACAACAGCACAAGAGAGTAAATAAAGCAATAAAATACTACCCAACATGATGAATAGAACAGCATCTCACATATCAATACAATCAACATGAATGGTCTGAACGCTCCAAACAAGAGGCACAGGCTGGTTGAATGGATGAAAAAATACAATCCAAGTATCTGCTGTCACCGGGAAATACATCTAACCCAAAGACCTCACACAGACTCAAGGTGAACGGATGGAAAAAAGATGCCATGCAAATGCAAACCAAAAGATAGCAGGTTTAGCTATTCTCATATCAGATAAAACTGACTTTAAATTGATAATGGTAAAGAAAAACAAAGATGTTCATCATATAATGGTAAAGGGAGAAATTCAACAAGAAATAGCAATCATAAATATTGATGTATTTAACATAGGAGCACCCAAATTCTTACAGAAAATTCTACTAGATCCAAGCAAAGAAATAAATTACAGCATTGTCATTTCCAGGGACTTCAACACCCCACACTGTCAGAGCTGGACAGATCATCCAAGCAGAAAATAAATAAAGAAACACTTGACTTAAAGGGGACTCTAGACCAAATGGGCCAAACAGACATTTACAGAAAATTTTACCCAAAAACAACTCAATACATTCTTCTCATTATATCATTGGCCATGAAATGTGTCTCAACGAATTAAAAAAAACAGAAATCATACCATGTATCTTCTCAGATGACAGTGGAATAAAACTAGAAATCAATTCCAAGAGAAACACTCAATTCTACAAAGTCATGGAAATTAAACACCCTGCTGCCGAACATTTATTTGGCCGATAATTAAATTAATATGGAAATCAAAAGACTCTTCAAACTGAATGACAAAGGAGACACAAGCTATCAAAATCTATGGGATTCAGCAACAGCAGTCCTAAGGGGAAAATTCCTAGCCTTACATGCCTACATCAAAAAGAAAGAAAGAGCACAAACTAACAATCTAATGACACATCTTATGGACCTAGAAAACAAATTGCAAACCAAATGCAAGGCCAGCAGAGAAAAGAACTAAGGTCAGAAATGAAAAACAAATAAAAAAAAATTACAAAGGATCAATGAAACAAAAAGTTGGTTCTTTGAGAAAAGACACAAATAAGCTCAATCAGAAATGAAAAAGGAGATATTACAACTGATACCACAGAAATACAAAATATCATCAATGAATACTATCAAAATCTCTATGCACATAAACTAGAAAACATAGAGGAAATAGATAAATTCCTAGAAAAATATAACTTCCCATGACTCAATCAGGAAGAAACAGAACTCCTAAACAGATCAATAATGAGCAGTGGGATTGAAGCAGTAATAAAAAATCTTCCAACAAAAGAAGCTCCAGACAAGATGAATTCACAGCCAAATTTTACCAGACCTACAAAGAAGAGTTGGTACCCATACTGTGGAAATCATTCCATAACAGAGAAAAAGAGGGAATCCTCCCCAACACATTCTATGAAGCCAGTATCATCTTGATGCCAAAGCCAGGAAAACACACAACAAAGAAAGAAAACTACAAAGCAATATCCATTAAGAATATAGATGTAAAAATAGTCAATAAAGTATTAGCAAATCGAATTCAAAAATACATCAAAAATATAATCCACCAAGACCAAGTAGGCTTCATCCCAGGGATGCAAAGATTGTTCAACATAGGCAAATCAATAAATGTGATTCACCACATAAACAAAATCAAAAACAAATACTATACGATCATCTCAATAGATGCAGAAAAAGCATTTAACAAAATCCAGCACCCTTTCATGATAAAAACCCTTACAAACTAGGCATAGAAGGATCATATTTCAAAATTATAAAAGCCATATATGACAAACCCACAGCCACATATTGAATGGGGAAAAGTTGAAAGCATTTGCCCTAAGAACTAGAACAAGACAAGGGTGCCCACTGTCATCACTTCTGTTAACACAGTGCTGGAAGGCCTAGCCAGAGCAATCAGGCAAGAGAAAGAAATTAAGTATATCCAAATTGGGAAAGAGGAAGTCAAACTATGACTTTTCACTAATGATATGATCTTCTATCTAGAAAACCCCAAAGACTCCACCAAGAGACTACTGGAATTGACAAATAAATTCAGCAAACTCTCAGGTTACAAAATCATTATACACGAATCTGTAGAATTCCTATACACTAATAAGAGTTATGGTGACAATCAAATCAAAGACTCAGTAACATTCACAATATCCACAAAGAAAATAAAGTACCTAAAAATATACTTAACCAAGGAAGTGAGAGATCTCTACAAAGAAAACTACGAAACACGGAGGAAAGAAATCCTCAACACACAAACAAATGGAAAAACATATCATGCTCATGGAATAGAAACAATATTGTTGAAATGTCCATACTACTCAAAGTGATTTACAGATTCAATGCAATTCGCATCAAAATACCAACGTCATATTTCGCAAATATACAAAAAAGAAAGAAAAAATTCTACACTTCATTTGGAAGTAGAAAAGAGCCCATATAGCCAAAGCAATCTTAACCAGAAAAGAACAAATCTGGAGGCATCACATTACCAGACTTCAAACTACACTACAAGGCTATAGTAACCAGAACACCATGGTAATGGCACAAAAGTAGAGGCAAGACCAATGGAATAGAACAGAGAATCCAGATATGAAACCATCCACATATAGAGAACTGATCTATGACAAAGCAGACAACACTATACACTGGGGAAAAGAAGCCCTATTCAATAAATGGTGCTAGGAAAATTGGATAGCCATATGCAGAAGAATGAAACAGAATCCATACTTCTCACCACTCACAAGTTAATTCAAGATGGATTAAAGACTTAAATGTTAAGCATGAAACCACAAGAATTCTAGAAGAAAACGTAGCAAAAACTCTTCTAGATATTGGCGTAGGCAAAGAATTTATGACTAAGACCCAAATGGCAATTACAGCAATAACAAAAATAAATAAATGGGACATGATTACATTAAAAAGCTTCTGCACTGCTAAAGAAATAATCAACAGAGCATAAAGACAACCTACAAAATGGGAGAAAATATTTGCAACCTATACATCCAATAAAGGGCTAATATCCAAAACTACAGAGAGCTCAAACAAATCAGCAAAAAAACCCCCAAATAACCCCATTAAAAAGTGGACAAAAGACATGAACAGATGTTGTTCAAAAGAAGATAGACAAATGGCCAATAAATATATGAAAAAATGCTCAACGTCACTAATCATCAGGGAAATGTAAATGAAAACCACAATGAGATATTACCCATTAGAATGTCTTTTATTAAAAAGTTCAAAAACAATAGATGTTGGTGTGGATGGAGAAAGAAAATAACATTTATACACTGTTGGTGGGACTGCAAATTAGTACAACCTCTATGGAAAACAGCATGGAGATTCCTCAAAGAAATAAATTACTATTCAACCCAGCAATCCCACTACTGGGTCTACCCAAAGGAAAAGAAAGTCATTTTATCAAAAAAACACCTGCACTCAAATGTTTATTGCAGCACAGTTCACAATTGCAAAGATGTGGAATCAACACAAGTGCCCATCGATTCATGAGTGGATTAACAAAATGTGGTATATGTATACCATGGAGTACTACTCGACTATAAAAAGGATGAATTAATGCCTTGTGGAACAATTTGGAAGGAACTAGAGACCATTATCCTAAACCAAGTATCTCAAGAATGAAAAAACAAATACCACATGTACTCTCTAATAAATAGGAACTAACCGATAAGCACACATGTGCACAGAGGAAAGTAAAGCTCAGTGGAAATCAAGCAGTGGGGGAGGGTGTGGATGAAACCCTACCTAAACAGTACAGTGAACACTATTTGGGTGATGGGTGCACTTACAGCCATGACTCAAGCTTACAAAAGTGATCCATGTAACCAAAAACATCTGTTCCCCCTTAATATTTTGAAATTTAAAAAAATAAAGAAGTGGCTTTGGAATTTGGTAGCAAGCATTGGCTAGAAGAATTTCATGAAGCACACACAAAAAAATAGCAAATTAATAAAAATCCCTTAACATGATAAATAGCATTGAGAGAGTAAGAGACAGGAAGACAGAGAAAAACAGAGAGAAAGGGAAGTGCTGGCTGACTACAGCAAACAAGAAAACATCCCTTTAAAATCAGGAACAAATAAACAATGCCTACTCTATAAATTCTATTCAATATTATTTTAGAGGTCCCTTCCAGTGCAGCAAGGCAAGACAAAGAAATAGAGGGTATTACAAATTGGAAAGCAAGAAAATTTAGGATATTATTATTCATGGATACTTTGATTATGTAAGTAGGAAATAAAAATCTAATCATTATGACAGGGTAGCTAAGTATCCAAATGCAAAAATCTATGACACTTCTATTTCTTTAGAAAATGTATTTCAAAAGGTAGAAATTAAAATAGCATTAAAAGGCCAGGCAAGGTGACTCATGCCTGTAATCCTACCACTTTGGGAGGCCAAGGTGGGAGGATTGCTTGAGGCCAGGAGTTTGAGACTAGTCTGAGTACAAGTGAGACCCTATCTCTGCAAAAAATAGAAAAATTAGCTGGGCATGGTGGTGTACACCTATAGTCCTAGCTACTCAGGAGGCTGAGGCTGAGGCAGGAGGATTGCTTGTGCCCAGGAATTTGAGGTTGCAGTGAGCTATGATAAGGCCACTGCAATCCAGGGCCACAATATAGCCAGACGCTGTCTGGGGGAAAAAAAGCATAAAAATATGAAGCACCTAAGATTAATCTAACAAAAAATGAATAAGGATTTATAAAGAAAATTATAAACATTGTATTGTAAGACATTAAAGAAATCCTTCAAAAATGGCAACATTTAATGTTCATTAATGAAAAGATGCATCTTGACATCCTAGAGGTCAAATCTCTCCAATTTAATGTATAAATTCAGTGCAGTTGTAAAGTCTGACAAGTTTAACTCAAATTTATATGAAAGTATAAAGGCCATAAGTAAACTGCTTGTAAAGAAACAATATCGGTTGACTTGCCCTATAAAATATCAAGACTTATTTTAAATCTGTAATCATTAAGGTTCTTAAGGATTGGCACAGTAATAGACAAAGCCAATGGAACAGAATAGAGGGTACAGAAATAAATCTTTAACCTGTGATATTTTCATCAACAGCATACAAAAACATATACATCTAGGAGATCCTATTTTGAAAGATATTTGAGGAAGCTAGGTGATGGTAGAAATGGAATAAATCAGGAATTGGAAAACTATGGGCCAAATCTGCCCTGCTGCCTGCTTGTAAATGAAGTTTTATTGTAACATAGCCATATTCATTCATTTATGTATTGTCTATGGCTGTTTTCATACTATAAAACTGACTTAGGTAGTTGTGACAGAAACTGAACAGCCTGCAGAAATGTGTATCTGGCCTTTTACAGTAAAAGTTTGCTGACTTTTACTATAGTAAGTAAATGGGTGTAAGAAAATGTTACACATTACAACCAACAACAGATATTTGTGCCCAGTATCCTTTATCCCTTCTGTTAAGAAACAGCATCACAGTTTAGAAAGGTTCAGTACCTCCCTCATTTCCATTTCTCCCAGTGACACTTGCCCCAAACCAGGCAAGATCCCATCTTCTAAAAATTGACTATTATGAAAGGAAAACAGGTGGAGCTGAGTAATTCCAGATCCAATATCCCATAGGATGGAAAAAAAACAGCCATAAATTCCCTCTCTAAAAATTCCCTGAAAGGGCAGAAGTACTGGCTGTTGATGAACTCATTATTTTGACTCCTAGAGTTGCTCTGGTTCTACCCCTCACCAAACATGTTGTTCAACTTTTCTTTCAATTTTTTTTTAATTACCCTAATACCTGTCCAATAAATTTGTTGCTTTAGATAGCCAGAGTGAGTTTCTCCTGCTCACACAAAAGAAAATAAGAAACTTGACTAATTCACAGGAAAATACTGGTTAATATTTGGCAGATATGAGTAAGAATCAAATGTGGCTTTTGATTATTAAGCTTAGTTGTCAATGAAAATTAAATCATTGAGATAAAGTAAGTTAGGAAAGGAAGTTTCTTTTGGAAGAAAAATGATAACTTTGTTATTAGAAATCCTGAGTTTGATATTTGCTATAGCCGTTATTCTCTCCCCACCATCCTATTCCACCAATTCCCATGTTAAATTTCCTTCTCTGAAGACAGACTACTTCTCCATCTCTTGGTCGCTACCTTCATGTGAATATAACATTACCACTATATATGTAGTAATGCTCCTTCCAAATTTCTCCTTCATGCTTTCACACAATGATCAGAAGTGCTACAAGTAATCTCCAATGAGAGAAGGTAAGGTCAGTAATTCACTGATGACATTTCAAATATGTAAAGCATTAGAAATATGGCCACTGAACTTTAATATATTTTAGAAAATTAAAAGCTTAAGTGAGTAGTGAAGTGGGAATGACGTGCAGAGGCTGAGACAAAAATGGATAAGAGGTATAATCTATCAAATGAACACCGAAGTTTCTATGGATTGAACAGGAAAACCATATTGTATCCTACACCATATATTGAACAAGCCCATGAAAAACCATTGCTCTCTAAAGCAAAATGAGATGCAGAACACCTAAAGAAATAAAATAAGAAAGCAAAACCAGAAACTGCTACATCTTCAAGACATCTAAGAAGCTAAAAAGTTTATTCAATGTGGCTCTAACAGTACACCATTAAAATGTTGCAAAATTCTCATACTTAGCCTACTCAATTCATGATTTTATTATTCACAAATTACTATTTCTAGCATTTTTGTACTAATATTCTATTCCTACTTGAAATGATACCTAAAAGGAACTATTCCTAAACTGAACATATGTGACATCCCTAATCTTAGCTTTGACACCTGTGTGAGATCACTGATTTTCTGATTAAATGGCAAATCACCTGGTAGTATTAATAGTTCTGCTTCCTTCTCTAGTAAGGAAGAAATATCAAGTAACTAACATTAGTGGATTCAAGAGCATTTTCCTTCAGCCACAAATCTTATGTTTGTAAGTGGTTAATAAAAAATTTACTTCTAATCTATTTCACTTTGTTGTCTATAGGATGAATTTATAAGCTGTCCAAAAATGGCAAGGAGAAAGAGAAAATGCAAAAGGAAACAAATTTTCCTTTATCCTTGGCATTTCTATTTACTCTACTTTGTATAACAAACTGGGACACACATAGTACATAGTTGCAGATAATACCACAAAATGCACTGAAAATAAATTTGAAAATTTTAATTTACTGATAATTTAACGCAGTTAAATATTTGGCCTAGAAATTTCTTTTGGGATGCTTAAATTTATGTCTATTTTATCATAGCATCCTTTTGGTTTTGATAGCTAATATGGTAATTTAGAATACAACATTATTTTATTTTTTAAAGCACAGCTGCTACAAATAATTAATATTAAAAATCTATTATAAAACATTTAAATATCTCTTTGATTCCTCTCCTAAAATAATAACCTTGTTAGGTATTGTATGACATTTTTAGACACTAAAATTTTACCCACCTCTATATCCTTAAACTTTTGTAGTTCAATTTCTAGCATCAGTTTCTCCTCTGATAATACTTCAGAATCACTTTGCATCTGTTTGTATTTCTAAAAACAAATATTATAATTTTAGTAATAATGAAGAGCAAACATCTTAAAATAAAAAAGTTATCTGGATACTTCATTTTTAAGGTAAGAAAGTCTTCATGAACTCATGAAGATAATGAACCATTGGTATTAATCTGAATAGTAAGGCTATAATTGGGGCTAAAAGAGGCAAAGTAACTAGAAGTGAAAATGACTGGAACTATTCAGAAGACTGTAGGACATTATAGTTTAATATTTCAGAAGTTAAAAGTGTTTCTGAGTGATAATAAGGTAAAGTAAAATTAAAAGAATAGGCCACTGTCCTAAGTGAAATATCTCAGGAATAGAAAAATAAATACCACATGTTCTCACTTAAAAGTGGGAGCTAAGCGATTGGGTATATATGGTCATACAGAGTAGTATAATGGACATTAGAGACTCAGAAAGTGGAGGGTGAGAGGGGGATGAGGGATGAAAAATAACATATTAGGTAAAATGTACACTATTCAGGTGAGGGGTGCACTAAAAGCCCTGCCTTCACCGCTACACCATTCATCCATGCAACAAAAAACCACTTGGACCCCTTAAATCTATTGAAATAAATTTTTAAAAAAAGAATAGACAAAGCTTTCCAGCTCACATACCTAGAAGTCTCTTGAATAAACCAGATAAGCATTAGATCTTTATTTTTATGTATTCTAAAAATTTTTAGAGTCTATTAAGACTCAATGGCAAAAGTGTAATTTCAAATTGAGAATGCTATACTTACAGCCTCTAGCAAACCTTGATCATTTAGAGCTCTGAAAAACAAACCAAAAATATCTATAATGTATAATTTTATATTTATCTTTTTATTAATGTAACACACATACATTTTCTTTGTAAAAATGTTCCAAGCATTAACACAATACTGCACGTACCTATTTAATTCTATAATTTTTGTTAGGAGATTAGATTTCTGTTTTGTTTTCTTTTTCACATAAATGACATCACTATTGTATATATTGTTCTCAACTTGTTTTCACTTAACATAATGTCTCGGATCTCTATGTCACTACACATAGATTTTTCTCAGTCCTCATAAAAGCTACTTATTCTGTTAGAATTGAACTCTAATTTTATACCTTTATGGTCAGAGAAGACACATGGTATTATTTTTATATTCTTGAATTTTTTGAGATCTGCTTTGCGGCCTAGTACTTCACAAAGTCATGGAAACTAAACAATCTATTGTAGAATAACTTTTGGGTCAAGGAAGAAATTCAGAGGGAAATCAAGAGTTTCT
>VBSM01003148.1:23887565-23900431 GCA_008086735.1 Cheirogaleus medius | reverse complement strand
GAATCTGTAGATCACTTTGGGTAGTATAGACATTTTAACAATGTTGATTCCGCCAAACCAGGAGGATGATATCATTTTCCACCTGTTTACATCCTCTGCTATTTCCTTCTTCAGTGTTTCATAGTTCTCCCTGTAGAGGTCTTTTACCTCCTCAGTTAAATATATTCCTAGGTAGTCTATTTTCTTTGTTGCTATTTTGAAGGGAATTGAGCCTTTGATATGGTTCTCATTTTGACTGTTGTTGGCATATATGAATGCCTCTGATTTCTGTGTATTGATTTTGTATCCTGAGACTTTACCAAATTCATTTATCAATTCAAGGAGTCTCTTGGTTGAATCCTTGGGGTTTTCTAGGTATAATATCACGTCATCAGCAAAGAGTGAGAGTTTGATCTCTTCTGCTCCCATTTGGATGCCCTTAATTCCGCTCTCTTGTCTGATTGCTGTAGCAAGGACTTCCAGCACTATGTTGAATAGAAGTGGAGATAGTGGGCAACCTTGTCTTGTTCCATGATACTTGTATTTTACACCAACCTTGCATTCCTGAGATAAATCCCACATATTTATGGTCTATAATCTTTTTATATGTTGCTGGATTCTATTTGCTAGTGTTTTCTTGAGAATTTTTGTGTTCATATTAATAATAGATATTGTTCTATAGATTTTCTTTTGATATTGTTTTCTGATTTGGGTATCAGACTAATACTAGTTACATGGAATAAGTTGAGAAGTGTGAAGCCTCTTCTATTTTTTGAAAGAGTCTATGAAAGGCTGGTATTAATTCTTATTTAAATATTATTTAGATATTTGATAGAATTCACCAGTGAAGGCACCTGGCCTAAGCATTTCTTGATGGGAAATATGTTAATTACTAATTAAAGCCTTTTACTTATAGTTGCAGTCATATTTACTTGTTCTTCTTGAATCAGTTTAGTTTATGTCTTTCTAGAAATATATATTACCTAAGTTATCTAATTTGCTGTCATACAATTATTCATAATATTACCTTATAATGATTTTACCATTGATTATTGAGCCATACTCCTGACAAAAATTGAGATTCTTTTCAGTTTTACAACATTATCACAATGATGCAATAAATTTCATTGTATATGCCTCCTTGGGCATATGTGTCCTGCTTCCCCTAGAGTAGATAAAAAGAGATTTGCTATATAATATGGCATACATTTTTGGTATTATTATTAAATTGTGCTACATTGTTCTTAGAGTGGGCAATTTCCATTGTATTAGCATTGTAAGAGTATTCATTACACTGCCTCTCTGTCAATACTTGATATTTTAAAACTTTTAATTTTTGTTATGCTGGTAGACCAAAAAAAAAACCCATATTGCCATTGTTCTGCTTTGTATTTACCAGTCACAGTAAGATTGAGCATCTATTAAAATGTTTATTGGCCAATTTCTTGTCTCTTTCTTGAATTATCTGTTTATATACTTTACCTATTTTTCTTGTGTTTTTGTCCTTTCATGAAGTTATATATTCTTACTATTACTCCTTTCTTTCTATTGTATATGCACAAATATTTTCTCCCAATCTATTGTTTATCTTTTAACTCTGCTTCAATCTTGAACAAGATGTTTTTTAAGTCTAATAGAATTGAATGCCATCCCTATATTCATGGATTTTTTTTACATTTAGTTTTGTAAGTAAATATTAAATTTAGTTTTTTAAATGGTGTGAATTCAGAATCTGTCATTATTTTTTCACCAAATGGATGCTTTTATCTTGCCGCAGCCCTAGCTGACCTGGAGTTCATTTAGGACTGAATTTGCCATGTTAGAATTATTATCCCTCCAACTCTGATATAATATAACTACCTGTAATATATGCATCCAGGCCAAAGACATTTTGAAAGGCAAAACAGCCTACGACCCTTACTTCTGACCCCATGCCTCCCTAGAAAAACATCATGATGGAATTCTTAATAGGTCTGCTCTCCTGTCAGTACCACATGACTCTGGTGACAAACAATGTTCCGACCAAAGTGGACAACTTCATTCACCCCACCACCACCAAGACCGGACACTAATATAGCATTATATTCATCAAAGAAGAATTTTATTATGTCTTTGCAAACTAATATCTAGTTAGGATCTCAATTTGTTCCATAATTGAAAAAAGAATTTTTCATGGCCCTCCGTGTCTATGCTTACTTGTCCATTTCTCACTACTCAAAGATCAACAGCTAGCCAATGCATTAACAAAATCCTGAAGAATTATGTCTATTAGCTCCCCCAAATACTAGCATGATTGTCCTATCTTGCTAGTATATAATTCATACATAATAACTTAATACAATCCAATTTTGTATGTTATCTTATCTTTTTAAACTACTTAATTGATGTATGATTAACACATAAAAAGCTATTAATATTTATTATATATATTGCAATGTGTTTGGGGATATGTGTATATCCATGAAACCATCAGCAACATCAAGGACATGAATATATCCATTACCTCCCAAAGTTTCCTTTTTCACCCTTCATTATGATTGTTTCTTGTGGTTGCTATTGCTGCTGTTGTTGTAAGAACAATGTAACATCTACCTTTTAGAAAATTTTAAGTGTACAATACAGTACTGTAGGCACTCTACTATAGAGAACTCTATAGTAGATCTCCAAAACTTATTTATTTGCATAACTGAAATTTTGCACTTTATCCTACACCTACTCATTTCACCTTCCCACTAGCCCCTTGCAACCACCATTCTACTCTTTGCTTCTATGAATTTGATTATTTTACATTCCCTATGTAGGTTAGTTCATATTATTTCTTTTTCTGTGCCTGCCTTCTTTCACTTAAAATAATGCCCTACAGGTCCATCCATATTGTCATAAATGGAAGAATTTTATTCTTTCTTAAGGCTGAATAATATTCCTTTGTGGATATATGGCACAATTTCTTTATCCATTCATTCCATTTATGGATATTTAAGTTGTTTTCATACCTTGACTACTATAATAAACATCAGAATCAGATATCTCTTTAGCACACTGATTTAAGTTCCTTTGGATGCATACTCAGAAGTGGGATTTATGGATTTTATGGTAGTTCTATTTTAATTTGTTTAGGCACCTCTATACTGTTTTCCATAATGACTGTACCAATTTACATTTCTACAAACAGTACAGAAGGGCTCTCTTCTCTCTATCTTTGCCAAAACCTGTTACCACTTTTCTTAATAAGAGCTGTGAAGTGTTAACTCATTGTGGTTTGGATTTGCATTTCTCCAATGATTAGTAATGCCAAGCAGCTCCCTTTCCTTCCCATGGTACATCTGTAAGTCTTCTTTGGAGAAATATCTATTCAAGTCCTTCGACCATGGTTTGTTTGGGGTTTGTTGTTTGTTTGTTTGTATGCGCTCCTTGTATATTTTTTGTATCGACTGCTTATCAGATGTATGGCTTGCAAATATTTATCCCATTCTATTGTTTTCCATTTCATTTTATTGATTGTTTCCTTTGCTGTATAAGACTTCTAAATTTGATGTAATCCTACTTGTTTATTTTTGCTTTTGTTACCTGTGTTGTTGGTGTCATATCCAAAAAAATCACTGCCCAGATCAACGTCATGGAGCTTGTTTCCTATGTTTTCATCTAGGAGTTTTATGGTTTCAGGTCATACATTTAAGTTTTAATGCATTTTGAGTTGAGTTTTGTATATGGCACAAGGGTTGAATATCATTCTTTTTCTGGTACCCACTGGTGAATATCCACTTTTTCCAGTATCACCGGAGGAAGACACTGTACCTTCCCCACTGCGTATTCTTTACACGCCTGTTCAAGATCAGTTGACTTTATATGCCTGGGCTTATTTCTGGGCTCACTATTCTTTTCCAATGACCTATACTGACTGATTTTACACCAGTACTATTACTGTTCTAATTACTATAGTTTTAAAACTTAATTTGATATCAGAAAGTGTGGTGCCTCCAGCTTTGTTATTCTTGATGAAAACTGCTTTGGCTATTCAACGCATTTTGTAGTTACATAGGAATTTTAGGAAGTTTCTTATTTCTGTGAAAAATGCCATTAGAATTTTCATAGGAATTTCACTCAATCTGTATTGAGTAGATAGACATCATAACAGTATTAATTCCTCTAACTCATGAACATGGGATATCATTCAATTTCTTTGTGTCTTCTTCAAATTTCTTTCATCCTCATTTTTTTATCTTTTTAGTTTGAAATATTAAGGAGGTACAAAAGTTGTTGTTACAGGGATACATTCTATAATGCTGAAGTCAGGGCTTCCAGTGTGTCTACCACTAGGACAGTGTTCATTGTACCAAATAGGTAAGTTTTTAATCCCTCATTCCCTCCCACCCTCTCCCTTCTTAGTTTCCAAGGCCCTTTACCTCTTATTGTGCCCACGTGCACCCATAATTTAGCTCCCATTTATTACTGAGAACATGTTGTGTTTGTTTTCCCATTCCTGCGATATTTCACTTAGGATCATGATCTCCAGTTCCATCCAAGTTGCTATGGTTTTTTGTTCCTTTTGCAGATAGCTATTATTAGTATATAGAAACATAACTAATAATTGTATGTTGATTTTTTATTCTCAACTTTACCGAATTCATTTATTAGTTCTAAGAGTTGGAAGGGTACCCTTGGGTTTTCTATATATGCGATCATAACATCTGGAAACAGACACAGTTTTACTTCTTCTAGTCTTATTTAGATGCCTTTGATTTCGTTTTCTTGACTAATTTCTCTGGCTAGGACTACTGGTACTATGTTGACTGAAAGTAGTATGAGTGGGCATCCTCACCTTGTTCTTGATCTTAGAGAAAAAGCTTTCAACTTTTCACTGTTGACTGTAATGTTAGCTGTAGGCTTTTAATATGGACTTTATTATGTGGGTTACATTCCTTTTAGACCTAGTTTATTGAAAGTTTTTATTGTGATAGGATGTTGAATTTTGTCAAATGCTTTTTCTGCATCTATTGAGATGACTATACATCTATTGTCCTTCAAAATGGCAACAGTAAGTCCTTACCTATCAATAATTACCTTGAATGTATTACTTAAATGTAAATAATATAATGAGTAGGTTACATCTCCAATTAAAAGACATAGAGTGGCTAAATGCATTATTTAAAAAGACCCAATTATATGCTGCCTACAAGAGACTCCAGCTTTAAGAACACACAAAGACTAAAAGTGAAGGGATGGAAAAAATATTTCATGCAAATGGAAATGAAATGAGAGCAGGAGTTGCTATATGGCCAAAGACAATTTAAGGCAATACTAGTCACATGAGACGAAAAAGGTCATTCTATAATCACAAAGGCTGAAAGCATCAATAGGATATAATAATTTTAAATAAATATTCACATAAGATTGGAACATCTAAATACATATAATGAATAGTAATAGGTCTAAATACATAAACAGAGAGCAATAATAGTAGGGGCTTTCAATACCCCACTTACAACATAGAAAGTTCATCCAGAAATCAAATTAATAAGGCAACATTGGACTTGAAATATACTTTTGACCAAATGGACCTAGTAGACATATATAGAACATTCCAACCAACAGCAGCAGAACAGACATTCTTCTGAAGTGTACATGGAACATTACCCATGACAGATCATGTGTTAGGCCACAAAACAAGTCTTAACAAACTTAAGAAGACTGAAATTATATCACATATATTTTCTAACCATGATAGTATGAAACTAGAAATCAGTAATAGGAAAAAATTTGAAAAATTCACAAATAAATTAGAAATTAAGCAACAAATGCCTGAAAAAACAATGGGTCCAAAAGGAAATCCAAAGAGAAATCAAAAATATCTTGAGACAAACAAAAATGGAAATTCAACATATAAAAACTCATACGATGCAGCAAAAACAAATTATAGCAATAAATGGCTACATTAAAAAGAACAATCTTAAGTAAAGGACCTAACACATCAAATAACTAGGAAAAAAAATAAAAAAATAAAGCCCAAAATTAATAAAAGAAGAAAATGACAAAGATCAGAGAAGTAATAAATAAAATAGAGACTAGAAAAATAAAAAGATTAATAAAAGTAAAAGCTTGTTCTTTGAAATGATAAACAAAATTAATAAATCTTTAGCTAGACTAAGAAAAAACAAGACAAATAAATAACATCAGAGAGAAAAAGGAAATATTACAAATCATACCACCAAATTTAAAAAAATCAAGAAACTACCATGAACAGTTACATGCCAACAGATTGGACAACCTAGAAGAAATGGGTAAATTCCTAGAAACATACAATCTACCAAGACTGAAAAAATAGAAAATCTGAAAGACCAATACGAGTTAGGAGATTGGATCAGTAATATTATCTCTCATCAAAGACCTCACGACCTCATGGCTCCAAGAATTCTACCAAACATTTAAAGAAGAACTAATATAATCCTTCTAAAACTCTCCTAAAATATTATAGAGAAGAGAATACTTCCAAACTATTTTATAAGTCTGCATTACTCTGGTACCAAAAACAGACAAGGACATCACAAGAAAAGAAAATTATAGGCCAAAATCCTTAATGAATACATATGCAAAAATTTTCCACCAAATTCTATTAAATTGAATTTAACAGCACATTATAAGGATCATTCACCTCCTCTCAATAGATGCAGAGAAAGCTTTTGACAAAATTCAACATCCTTTCATGATAAAAATCTTTCAAAAAATTAGTGATAGAAAGAATATATCTCAACACAAGAAAATCCATATATCACAACCTCACAGCTAACATTATACTCAACAGTGAAAAGTTGAAAGCTTTTCCTCTAAGATAAGAAACAAGATAAATATACCCATTCTCACCACTTCTATTCAACATATGAACAGTATGGGAAGTCATAGCCAGAGCAACTAGTCAAGAAAAAGAAATATAAGACATCAAAATAGGAAAGGAAGAAGTATATCATGTCTGTTTCCAGATGCCATGATCTCGCACAAAGAAAACCCTAAGGACATCCCCAAAACACTCTTAGAACTAATAAATGAACTAAGTAAAGTTGAAGATACGAAATCAACATCCAAAAATCACTTGTATTTCTATAAATTAATAATAAACTATCTGAAAAAGAAATTGTTTAATATCCCATTTATAATACCATAAAAAGAAATAAAATAAGAATAAATTTCACCAAGAAAGTGAAAGATTTATACACTGAAAACTATAAAACACTGATGAAAGAAATTAAAGATAACACAAATGGAAATATATCCTGTACTCATGAACTAGAAGAATTAATATTGTTAAAACATCCACACTACCCAGAGCAACCTAGAGATTCAATGTAATCCCTATCAAAATTCCAATGCCATTTTTCACGGAAAGAGTAAAAACAAACCTAATATGGAACCACAAAAGACCTTCAGTAGCCAAAGCAATCATGAGCAAAAAGAAGAAAGTTGGAGGTATCAAACTACCTATAGTAACCAAAATAGGACAATCCTGTCATAAAAGCAGATGTATAGCCAGTGGAACAGAACAGAGAGCCCAGAAATAAATCCAAACATTTATGGTCAACTGATCTTCGACAAACATCGAAAACACAATTGGGAAAGAAAAGTCTCTTCAATGGTGTTGTAGAAAGTACAGAAGAATGAAACTGGGCCCTTATCTCACCGCATATACAGAAATAAACTCAAAAGTTTTATAGTCTATGGGTGATAGACTTAAAGATAAGGCCAGAAACTGTGAAACTACTAGAAGAAAACATAGGAAAAAGTCTTCTTAACATTGGTCTAGGAAAAGATTTTTGGATATGACCACAAAAGCACAGACAACAAAGCAAAAATAGACAAATAGGATAATAACAAACTAAAAAGCACAGTAAAGGAAACAATCAACAAAGATATAACCTATTAAATGAGAGAAAATATTTGGAAACCATACATCTCATAAGGGTTTAACATCCAAGATATGTAAGGAACTCAAGCAACTTAATAGCAAGGAAACAAATAATCCTATTTGAAAATGGGCAAAGGGCCTAATATTTCTCAAAAGAAGACATACGAATGGTCTATAACTATATGAAAAAAATGATCAACATCACTCATCATTAGGGAAAAGCAAATTAATACCACAATGTAATGTCACCATACCTTATGGGATAGTTATTATCAAAAAACAAATGGTTGTTATCAAAAATAAAAAGAATAACAAATATTGGCAAGAATGTGGAGAAAAGGAAAATTTTATACACTTGGTAAGAATGTAAATTAGTACAGATTTATGGGAAACAGTATGGAGGTTCCTCAAAGAATTAAAAACAAAACTCCAATATGATAAAGGAATTCCACTTCTAGGTATACATCCAAAGTAATTAAAATAAGTCTGTTGAAGAGATATCTGTACTGACACATTCACTGCAGCATTTTTCACAATGACCAAGGTATGGAATCAACCTAAGTGTCCATCAATGGATGAACACATTAAAAAAACATGGTACTGGAGATTCAATTCAAGATGGCAGACAAGAAAACCTGCCAGCCAGAGTGTCTCTGCAAAAAAGACAGATTTTAGAAGAAAGTGAAAAAAAATAAACTAGCAGACAAACATAGATCGGATGAGGGTCAGAAGGAAGGGTGCCTGAAACTACAGGAGACTCCATGGGAAGAAGCTGCAGAGGAGAACTGGAAGGAGAAAGGCCACCCGAGAGGCTTGGAGACCAGCGAAAATGGTAAGTAGAGCTAACTTTCCCCTCCCTTGCATCTCAGACCTCTGGTGGGCTCCTGAGCGACTGGAAAGACCTGCCAACACCATCCCAGAGACAGCTACCGCCAATGAGCAGTGTGCCTCTTGAGGACAGGGTACCAGGCTCCCAGCTCCCTCAGGGCTCCTCCTCACATGCAGACCCAACCGATTGGCAGGTGTGATATTGCTTCATTCTCTCCTTCCCCTTCCCTACACGTGGGTGCCCAGAGAGACAATTTAGTCATCACATGGAGGCATCTCCAAGGAATAGGACCTTTCCTTTTGAGGTCCTACAGCAGACTGAGGGGTACTGAGACTATAAGCTCCCTACCTGCCAGCCCTCCCAAGTGCTACTAGCCTGGTGACTCCAGGAGAAGGGGGAAATCCTGAGGTGGACAGACATCGATCCAGCTTGGGCACCCTGTGGGTGACTTGAAACTAGTACTCTTCTCCCTGGCAGGGTCAGGGATTGACCTCCAGGGCCCAGGGGATAGGCTTGCTGAACAGATCCTGTAAACCCAGGTCTCAATTGCATTACTCTGGGACACAGAAGGGATATTTGTGAACGAGGCTACTGAAGTGTGTGTGTCTTCATGGGCAGATCACTGTGCTTGAGGGGCAACACCCTCCCACGGGAAGGCTGTGTGCCCAGCCCAGGATGTGAACCTGGGCAGGGAACCTCCCAACCCACATCACAGTCACGGGAGATCCACTGGCATGAGGTCTTACATGCTGGCAGAGGCCCAGGGGAAACCGTGGAATAGGGGAGGGTGGAAAGGAGCAAAGCCTGCTCCAGACAGGAGGTCTCAGACAGCCCCACCCTCACACACAGAATTATCAGCTGAGTAGGGCCATTCCAGCCCCTCCCTGACAGCTATGCCCAAAATCAGAGAACAGAACTTTGACCCCTGCTAACAGCATTTGTGGTGCTTCAGGGCAGGCTAACCCAACCCAGCTCCTCCATGCTAACTCCTGAACATGCCCCCACTGAGGTGGAGAATAAGGACACACCTGGAAGTCCCAGGACCCTACCCACTACCTGAGGCACAGAGTGCCTCTCCAGAGGAACAAGAGCTAACTTCAGGACCCCAAAACAACACTGCAACCTGCTCCTCAGAGAAAGCACTACCTACTGAGAGGGAGGTTACTCTGCACATGCTTTTACTACATCTGCTGACTCATCATAAAGAGTATGGTTGAATCTTACCCACAAACAACACCTACTGGCTCAGACACAACACAGGGTGTGTCACTATCCAAACGAAAATCTAAAGGTAAGAACCAACAACTGATCCACATGGGAAGGAATCAGTGACAGAACTCTGGAAGTATGAAGAATCGAATGGAAAACATACCTCCAAAGAAGAACACCAGCTCTCTAGCAATGGACATTAACAAAAATCAGAACACTAAAATGAGAGAAGAATTTCAAACTTGAATTGTAAGAAAACTCAATGACATGCAAGTAAAAATGGATAAGCAACACTAAGAAACCAAACACACACACACACACACACAAATCCAGGATGTAGAAGAAAAATTCACTAAACAAATTAAAATATTAAAGAAAAATCAAAATGAATTCCTACAAATGAAGAATTTATTCAAGGAACTAGAAAACATAGTGGAAGCCTAAAGAACAGGGTAGATCAAACAGAAGACAGAATCTCAGGAATTGAAGATGACACCTTCAGAGTAAATAAGTCAGACACAGAGACAGAGCACAGAACAAGAGAAAAGAGCAAAGCCTACAAGAAATGTGGGATTTTCTGAAGAATCCTAACGTGAGAGTTATGGACAACCCTGAGAGTGAAGAAGAAAACAAGCAAGGGTTAGATAACCTATTTGAAGATATAATAGAGGAAAAATTTCCAGGCCTTGCTAAAAATCTAGATATCCAGGTACAAGAAGCTCAAAGGACCCCTGGAAGATTCAATGCAAACAGGAAGACACCACAACATGCAGTCATCAGACTGACCAAATTACACAATAAAAAGGCCCTTCTACCAGCTGTAAGGCAAAAGAAACAAGTAACATACAAAGGAAAGCCCATCTGAATAATGCCAAACTTCTCAACTGAAACCGTACAAGCAAGAAGAAATGGGGGGCCCATTCTCACTCTTCTGAAACAGAATAATGCCCAGTCTAGAATCTTGTACCCTGCAAAACTAAGTTTTGTATATGAAGGAGAAATAAAGACATTCTCAGATAAGAGAACAATGAGGGAATTCACAAAGACAAGATCAGCCCTCCAAGAAGTACTCAAAACACACGGATCAGGCAATAAACACTCACGAATGTAAAACCACTCAAAAGCTAACAATCAAAAGCCAGATATCACAATATCCCAAGACAGAAAACAGAGCAACAAACCTGAACCCAATAAGATGGAAAGAAATTTATCCCACCTATCGGTTCTCTCAATAAATGTGAATGGCTTGAACTCCGCACTCAAGAGACATAGGCTGGCTGAATGGATAAAAAACTACAAGCCAAGTATCTGCTATCTTCAGGAAACACATCTAACCTGCAAGGATGCATTTACACTCAAGGTAAATGGGTGGAGATCAATATTGGAAGCAAATGAAAGCCAAAAGAAGGCTGGTGTGGCAGTGTTCATTTCAGATAACTTAGTTTTTAACTTAAAAAAAGTAATAAAACACAAGAAGGGTGACTATATAATGATGAAGGACACAGTTCAACAAGAATATATAACCATTCTAAATATGTATGCACCCAACTTAGGGGCACCCATATTCATACAGCAAACTGTACTTGATCTAAACAAATTGATAAACAGCAACACCATAATACTCGAGACTTCAACAACCCACTGACATCACAGGACAGATCCTCCAAACAGAAAATTAACAAAGAAATAATGGACTTAAACAGAACCCTAGAACAAATGGACATGACTGAAATTTACAGGAGATTCTACCCAAAAACCACTGATTATACGTTCTTCTCATCAGCTCATGGGACATTCTCTATGATTGGCCATATCCTAGGACAAAAAGCACATCTCAAAAAATTGAAAAAAATAGAAATTATACCATGCGTCTTCTCAGACCACAGTGGAATAAAATTAGAAATTAACCCTAACAGAAACTCTAATTTATACACAGACGTGGAAATGACTGAACAACCTTCTGCTGAACAATTACTTCATAAACGAAGAAATCAAGACGGAAATCCAAAAATTCTTTGAACTAAATGACAAAGGAGACACAAGTTACCACAATCAGTGGGACACAGCTAAAGCAGTCCTGACAGGAAAGTTAATATCCATAAATGCCTATATCCAAAAGACAGAAAGATCACAAATAGACAAGCAAATGAACTGACTCGAAGAGCTTGAAAAACAAGAAGAGACAAACCACAAACCCAGCAAAAGAAGCAAAATCAATAAGATCAAATCGGAACTAAAAGAAACTGACAACAAGAAATATACAGAAGATTAATAAAACAAAAAGTTGGCTCCTTGAAACAAAAACAAAATTAAAACACCTTTGGCTAGACTAACAAAAAGCAGGAAAAAAAATCTCTAATAAGCTCCATCAGGAACAAAAAAGGAGAAATTACAATTAATACCATGGAGATAAAAGATATAATCTATGAATACTACAAAAACATTTATGCACACAAACTGGAAAATGTGGAGGAAATGTACAAATTTTTAGAAACAAACAGCCTCCGTAGGCTCAACCAGGAAGCAATAGAATTCCTGAACAGACCTATATCAAATACTGAAATTTAAACACAAATAAAAAACCTTCCTAAAAAGAAAAGTCCTGGTACAGATGGTTTCACACCCGAATTTTACCACACCTACAAAGAACTGGTGCCTATCCCGCAGAAATAATTCCACAACATGGAGGAGGATGGAATCCTCCCCAACACATTTTATGAAGCCAACATAATCCTGATATCAAAACCAGGAAAGGATGCAACAAGAAAAGAAAACTACAGACCAATATCCCTCATGAATATAGATGTAAAAATTCTCAACAAAATCCTAGCAAACAGAATCCAGGTGCTTATCAAGAAAATAATCCATCACAACCAAGTTGGCTTCTTCCCAGAGATACAGGGATGATTCAACATATGCAAATCTATAAATGTAATTCACCATATAAATAGAAGC